>JASFXZ010000039.1:4335413-4603636 GCA_032209605.1 Mactromeris polynyma | reverse complement strand
CTGATATTAGTCAAAAACGAAATGAGAATAATAAATACCTTATTACTTTCTGGTCAGTAAACCTTCATATTGAAATACAAATCAAAACCTAAAATGCTTTAGCCTAAGTTTTATATTTGCAGCATATCTGAAGTGTAGTTGAATAAAGGTGTTTAAGGTAAGAAAACAACCTACAGTCATGTTTTGGGTAAATGAAACAATATATTGTGGTACATATTGCGATATGCTCCAAATGTATTGCAATATATCATTGTATGCTTAAAGTGTATCGTGACATCCCTATTCGATAATCACCCTTTATTAATTTAGCTTAATTGTTAAACTTTCGATTGAACACATCTAGTAAAACAAAAATTGTGAAATCTATAGCTTGTGTTGGAATTAAATAATTACAAAAATGAAGAAAACTCAATGTTTTGTGGGGGTACCAATTGATCTAAGTACGAATAATAGAAAAGTGTAGTCCAATATTTGATGTTCAGTACACATACATAGACCATTCATAGGACACTATACCTTACTTCTCACTATTATCGTACAATCTAGAGTAATTTATTATACTACTTTCTCATCATCATATCACTGGCGTTAAGCTGGAAAACTGAGCTAAATATTCATCAAGGTCAAGGTAATATGAAACTTAATGCCCAAATAAACACACTGATAAATGGATAGCAAAGTAAAACAGGGTAAGCTAGCAAGATATACGAGGGGTGTTTGATAAGTTTTGGGAAAAGCGTCATATCCCCTTTAATAATAAATATTTGCAAACAAAATTTCGGCTTTAGAGATATCAAAGTATATTTTATAAAATACATTGCTTTATATTTTTATGTATTACAAATAACGCACATTCTATTGTCACTATAGGAACGTCATTTCGACGTGAGCGGGGCATATTCGCTGTTTCAGTAGCGACTGCTCTAGAGGCATAGGGTACAAATGAAATTACAAGACCACATTACCGTTTAAAATTGCACAAGATTGCGCATTAATGTTTCCAGTGATTCTCACATGACATTAGTGATGTAATTTCAGTATTATACCATCAACAGAAAGTGCTTATCTATCAAGAAGTGAAAATGAACCCAGAGCAAGGATATTCATATTAAGGAGCAATTCCCATGACAACGCTCCACCACATTTGTCTATGGTTACCAAGGCAACAATTACAGAGTTGGAAATTGACTTGGTTAAACATCCACCTTATTGCCCTGATCTCGGCTGTGCGATTTCTTGCTGTTTCCTACCATCAAAGCAGAGTTATGAGGATCCAGATTTGAAGACATCGACGACCTACCAGAAATACCTTATGCATTGAATAAAATCTTGATATCTTCACAATCAAAATTTTGTTTACAAATATTTATTCTTAAAGGAGATATGACAATTTTCCTGAAACTTTTAGAACACCCCTCGTGTATCAAGTATCAAACTTAAATCCACCAACAAAATTCTTTACAAGCTTACTTGTCATAACAGAATCAATTTGTTTTGAATCGGAATGACTACTTTCATCAGAAGTAAACAAAATCGCATAAAGACGACAATTACACCAAAAAGCATTGATAAAAGACAAAAATTTAGTACATATAACAAATTGAACTGAAATAATCAATGTCCAATATTCAGTTTGCTGTTTACTAGTAACATCTGAACCCACAAATTGTTACTTGTTACAAAATACATTATGCATGTCTAGCAATCAAATAGACCATGGATACCATCAATATATGGAAAACTTGTAATAGACGATATTTTGACTCAATATATCATGTAGTATGGCAAGCCATTATCATCATAAACTATTAACTGACTACAATAAATGGGAGACATTGTAAATCATAACAGGTTATCACCAATATACTACTGTTACAATAAATCGTTTATTGGTTTCTCTTCGGCAATCAGAACAAGAGGGCTATGGTAGTTTTATATGGCTTACGAGAGTTACAATGGTATTACGCTTTTGATATATAAAAAAACCAGACTGCCATAGCCACAGGCAATCATGTTGTTTGAAAAATCAAAATTAGAAAACTAAATAGTAGAGGGTGGTCCAATGATCAATTCTAAAACTTGCCAAATTCAGCTTTTCACAGACCGAAAAATCTTCCTTTTCTGTCAATTGTCCCTATATGACCTTATCTCTAATACAAGATTTTTACAGTTTGGAGTTCTGCAAGAGCCTGCTTTATCTCAGGTGATTCGGTGGAGGACCACCAAAGGGTCATTACAGTAACAATTATCTAGACAGGCTAAGTGGTTTGAGACCATCAGTTTTTCAAAGCAACTGTCATAATGGCCTTTGGCTCAAGGTGAGCATGGACAGGTCATAGCACTTATTCTGTTGAGCATTGAGAAAATGGTAATTTTCAACAATCATCACGATATCTTATCAAGGAGGTGGTGTTAAAATTCAAGATGGCCAATAACTGAGGAGTAAATGCACATGCAATTTTTTATCCCACACCTCAATTTACATAAATTAATCATTAATAAATTAATAATTAGTCATGTATTGTTAACTTCTGAAAACTTACCAAGTGGAAAAATGGCACAAAGTACCCAAAGAAGGCGATGCAAAGGGAGGCAATCCATGTTACGTAAGCTCGACTTTTCCAGATTTTTACATTAAGGAACTTCTTTGTCCATGAACAACAATCGTTACAATGCTGATACACACTTTCTGTAGACAACGTAAGCGCTGCAAGGTGGTCTTCTTTGAAAAATAATGGTTTCCATGTCAATGTGAAAAGAATCAACACAAAATGAAGACTCGCAAGGAATAAGAAGCAATACTTGATTTCGATAACTTTTAGTAGATATGGCAAAATTCGAGTCAACACTATGGTGAATACGGAGCTTCCGAACGCAACAATTCCGTTCACTAATCCCAAGTTTTTCTTGAAATAATGACCGAGAATCACAAGTGACGGCGAATACACCATAGAGGAACCGATACCTAGAAGTAGGCCAAATGTCAAATAGAGAAGTTCCAACTCCTGTATAAACGCAGTTGCTATAAGGCCTATAGTGGCTAACACTGCACCCGTACACGCAGTTGTTCGTATTCCTATTCGATCACTCAATATACTGGACACTGTACACATCAAAAATGTCACACCAGTGCATGTAGAACCAACAAATGCTGTAAATATACAAAATAAACGCATTAGGAGAAATGTGTAAACAATACTAAATTGGAATTCTGGGAAATAATTTAGTACGCACATTGCAAAAGTTGGCCCTTTTTTAGGTGGCACCAAGCATTTAGAGAATGGAAAGGGGGCTAATTTTGAACAAGACAATAATGTAACCCTTACACATAATCACAACATAAATCTACATAAATCTACATAAATCTACATAAATCTACATAAATCTACAATTTTTACTACATGTAGAAGTTTATAAAAGCAGACGGTACAGGGTACACTGCACAGACACGAACAGTCAATCAATAGCAGTATCTTAACATGATCAAAGGTAAAAATGTACATTAAGATCTTCAGTTAAGGCCTGATAAAGAACTCAGAATTTTGAGGAGTTTTATATGAGCAGGTAATCCTCATTAAACATCAAGCTGTCCTAAAAATGGACCATATTTTACTTTTATGTATGCGACATGGACCAGAGGAAAACTGCCGAGTCCGACACGGTTTGGACGTCGGGAAAAATAACTGACATTGAAAATAAGCCCTAGGTATTTTTATGTAGCAATAAATGCAGTAAATATATGAAGATTGATTGTATAAATTGACATTACAAAATGACTGATATAATTTGTTTATAAAGTATTACGGACAAAAACATTGATGATTTTGAGCTAACAGAAAACATTTTTATAATAATTTGATTTTGAAGATTTAACCGTACTACAAAACAGGAAGTGAAAATATGACGCAGATGTTGTTGTCTGTATCAGTAACGTCATCTACTCTCCTTCCCCTATAGTTTACAACTAAACTTGTTTAGGAAACAACTTGCATTTGCAATATCTCTTTGTAATCAAGTGTAAATTAGCAGTTAACATTTATAGTACTCTCTTTCTATTAATAGAATTATACTTAAATAAATCGAATTGCCACATCAACGAAATGGAGAGAGATGTATTTAGATAAAACCGTCTCCCGTGGCCGAGTGATTAAGACATCCGCCTTAGGAGCGGGAGGTCGAAGGTTCGAATCCCGACAGGGTTCAATTCTGATATGGCCGGTCGGGAAGTTAATGTGCTCAGAAGGTAGGTGTCTCATAAGTCAGAAATGGCTGGCCCTTTAAATAGGGGTGACACTATAATAAATAAACACTTTACTTTTAGGATTAACAATCATAAAGATTTTGGTAAAAATGGTTTGATGGTTTGACTTTTGTTTACATCTCAATTCCTGGTGCTAAGTATGAATGGCATTCCATGGATTTGCATGTACATATATAGGGATCAGTGCAAGACTATACTAACTCCTATTTAATTATATTATAAATACACAGGAGTTACTATAGTCTTGCGCTGAACCCTCAGGAATGTTTCCACTTACTTGATGATGCTATATATAGGGTTCAGTGCAAGACTATACTAACTCCTATATAAATTATATTATAAATACACAGGAGTTACTATAGTCTTGCGCTGAACCCTCAGGAATGTTTCCACTTACTTGATGATGCTATATATAGGGTTCAGTGCAAGACTATACTAACTCCTATATAAATTATATTATAAATACACAGGAGTTAGTATAGTCTTGCGCTGAACCCTCAGGAATGTTTCCACTTACTTGATGATGCTATATATAGGGTTCAGTGCAATACTATACTAACTCCTATATAAATTATATTATAAATACACAGGCGTTAGTATAGTCTTGCGCTGAACCCTCAGGAATGTTGCCTCTTACTTGATGATGCTTAGATTAGACAAATTCTATCAGCACACATGATACATAATAACATATTACGTACAGACAGTGGAGAAAGTTGCATAGTAAATCCGCAGCCTTTCATATAGAATAATACAATTTCTGTCCTACATGTATATATCACAGGGGCGGATCCAGGATTTGGTCTTATGGGGGCGTAACTTTTTGGTCATTTTTTGGTTTAGCTCAAGCCTTATAAAACGGCAATGACTGTGTTTTATTGTTTGTTTTTAAGTTATAATTGAACATTATCAGAAGGACTTAATTAAATACAACACATTAGCAGCAGTGGAGCGAGGTGTGCCCCTCCTTGGATCCGCTAGTGTATCATATTGACTAAATGTTGACTTGCTGTTGAAACATAAATGTAGTAATACTGGAACATCATTCTAACTGCTTGTGCGTCTTAGTGCATGAAAGTATCAAATTAAGAGTTTTTGTACCACAATATGAAAGGTGCCATAGCCGGTTCAATGTTTGGAAAATCACAGATGTTTTTTTGCAAAATTGGTAATACTGTACCAAGTGAAGTTGACAATACAACTCAGCCTATTGCCTGATATATGATACTGCTTACAAATAAAACCAACCTAGGTGCTCCATATCTCTGGTTCACAACTTTAGGCAATTACACTAATGAATATTTATGGACATGTTCTCAGTTAATTCAATTTATATACAATTACACTGCATCACATTCATATAATTGCACTTGTAATTTCAGTAACTTTATTTAAATGATAAACAAGAAATATCTTGAAAAAAGATTTGAAGGTTAATTTGAAGGTTAATGATTTGTTGTGCAACATAAAAAAATGCCGAGATGTTACGATTGCTGGTCACTCCAGATCCAAAATGGATTTTGGTAAATTCACAGAAATTCTGTGTATTTGGGTAAGGTAACGGTACCCTTTACCAAAGGTTAACCAATCCGCGTCAAGGTTACAAACGTTGTTCCATTGAAGAGAAATTGCCTTGGTGGTTAACATAAGATTTGATTGGTGTACACAACACTGATATATGCAAATAGCAAAACCATGTAAGTACAGCTGCGCCGAAAAAACACTTTTAAAGATAATGATATTACACAATATCCTGCCGTCAGTCTGGCCTTATTTGGTACAATGCTTGACAGTTAGTTAAAAAGCTTGAAAATGGTACAACAACTGACTGCCGGGAAATAGAAATATACATTTAAAATAATCTGGTTTTGCTTTAAAATTGATTTTAAACTTTTCAATTTTACAATGACATTGAATGGAAGCTGTTTAAAGTTTTTTAATTGCTGTAAATCCCAATGTTTTGGACAAATTTGGGAAATGTCTCAAGTAAACATTACTGTAATGTGGGAAATAAAATTATTCAATTTGGGAAGAGTTCATTCTTTTTCAATTGGAAAGTAGCCTAATGTAGGCATCCATTATTTAAGAAAAAAATCTGTCAAATGTTCGATTACATCCTCCATGTCTAGAAATATCATAATTATCAAAAAATAAATCGGAACAAATGTTCTAAATGTTGAATCTATAGGCCTTTTTAGCGCTTGGTATTAAAAGTTTTAAATACATGTAATTGTAATCAGGATAAACTTCATAGAGCTCTATTAAATGAATAAAGGGTGCATGCAGTAAGCGAGGATATTTATGTCATAACAGTTGATAACTATTCATTAGACTCTAGTACTACAGTATAATATATCAAATGTGTCCTGATACTAGTTCAAATATTTAGACGTCTAACGCTTGTCTTTTCTTGTTCTATATTTATCATCTATTATTACTTTTGAAATATTATTTCATATTTTTCAATCATTATCAAGCGTGCCAGAAACAAATCTTGTATGTGTCCTGATACTAGTCCAAATATTTAGACGTCTAACGCTTGTCTTTTCTTGTTCTATATTTATCATCTATTATTACTTTTGAAATATTATTTCATATTTTTCAATCATTATCAAGCGTGCCAGAAACCAACCAGAATGTAAGAAATACACAAAATACTTAAAGGACTATCCTGATAGATAATATTGAAAAATTAAACTTTCTTAATTAAGTTTTAGCATCGATTCGGCCACTACAGTAAATTAATAATTAATGTAATGCATAAAGGAGCTCTTAAGATTTGGTAATATTGATGGGTTATAAATAATTTAAAGGCAAAAAAGCTATCATTGATTTTCATAGACCTGTAGCAATTCTTATAGAATTAATGCACTGCTATAGCCTAACAAGCAATATAGACTTGAAAAAAAGATGGTCGGCGTAATTTGAAGGTTAAGATTTGTTGTGCAACATAAAAAATGTCTAGATGTTACGATTGCTTGTAACTGCAGATCCAAAATGGATTTCGGTTAATTCACCGAAACCATGTGTATTTCAGTAAGGTAACAGTCCCTTTATCAAAAGGTTAAGCAATCCGTGTTGTCAAGGTTACCAAGGTTGTTCGGTTGAAGAGAAATTGCCTATGTGGTTAATGTAAGATTTGATTGGTTTTCACAACACTGATATGCAAACAGCAAAACCATGTGTTAGTACGGCTGTGTCGAAAAAATTGTCATTGATTTTCATAGGTAGCAATTCTTATAGAATTATGCACTGCTATAGCCAAAAAATTGCCCAAGACATTTTTAGGACTCAGAGTTTCTGATTGTTTTAGCTGAGAGCCATCCCTCCGGCACATTAACCAATGCCATGACAGGTTTCTGGCATGCTGTAGTTTCTTTAAATCAACAACAATTGATCAAGCTCTATCCTGGTATAGTTAAAAAAGAACTTTCAAAAAGCATGAATATAAGATGTACCATTTTAAATAAGCTCTGTCGATCGCCAACAACCATTTCAGAGCTACTGTGAATCCTGTGAGCACCATGTTAAAATTGGGTCTAGGGCCTTATTCAAAAACACTTTAAGACTGAAACTCAGAGTTAGACCTCAAATTTGCAAGTTGTATTAACCAGCCTTTCATTTTCATTCAATCTGAATAAATCAAAATGTGTCCGAATTATTATTATATTCTTAATACCCATTATTCACTTTTTCCAATTTTTATAAAAATCAAAAAGATGCATAGGAGAAGTCTTACCTGTTTTAAGGGAGACCCCAGGGTCATTCTTGCTATAATGTTCTCTCATCGGCACATAAATAAGTCCAAATGTATTGATAATTCCAAACACAGTTCCATTTGCCCACAGTGAAGTTAGGCACACAATCCAGCCCCATCCCCCATCGGGTGGAACAAATCCCCCATCATCATTCTCTTTGGTACCAGAAACCATTTTAGCATTCTCACCACCATTCAAAGTCTCCATATTATGAGCTTCATCTTTATTCTTTCTCTTAAAAAGTCGCCTCACAAACTTTCCAGAATCACTCATTGTTCTTTTCTACAATATTTGAACCTATTTAAAAATAAAAACCAAAATACGTTAAACTTAAATTCATTCACTTTCACACTTTACAGTAACGAGTATCAATTAAGACTCCATACAATTGTTACAACAAACACTATAATCCTTGTCATCTACGTATAGCATATTCAAACCATACACTATATTAAATCTAAATACTTTATCGCGACCGTTCTCTCTAGGGTCAAGTATCTCAATAAAGATACTGACGCAAGTTGCCTGTCCCTGCTTTAAATGAAGTTTCGATATGTAGACTATACATGTTTGAATGTACGCTCAACGACTCTGTACACTTTTAAAGCACATCAGATTAGATTTATTTATTCAATTTTAACAGTACGTTGCATTTACCCGATACATGCTCAGTAAGACAGTATCTGTGTCAAGTCTACACTAAAACTCTGAATAGCAATTATCATTCACGGCAAGCGTGACAGTTTCCTATGACATTGTTTACATAATCAGCTGTTTTTATTGAGGCGAAAAAGTGGGTCAGCTACAGGTTGTACATAATTCAGTTCCTTTAGATCAAATACATCTAGCTAGCATTGGCGTTTGCATTTTTTTGATAAAGTAAGTCACTTACTTAATAAATCCGTCTAATATCCAGTTTGAACGCCAAAAACGTTGTTCTCACGATCAGCCTCTGAATCTAAAGTTGTTACTATAAATAGAATCTACAGTGAACGAAAAAAACACCGATGTTATTATACATCTAGTGCAAATCTTGTGTTTATTAACGTTATAATAACTTATGCAATTCTTTTAAACAATCGATTTAAGTGATTAACCATTTATTTATTATGTGGCGTTTGGTATAATAAGTTATAACCTTAGATTTTTACACGGACAACTCTAGCTAGACTCGCCATTTTACCTGCACGATTTGTCTCCCATTTCGAGATGCACGATTGGTTTGCTAACCGGCCTCTCCGATATCTGATACAAAAAGACCAAGTCCTGTCAACAGCAAAACGCACATAATCCGGGTACATTAACAATATCGTAATAACTTAAGGGTAATATTTATAGGAGCTTGTTTCCAACCTACATTTTATTGAATTAAAAGGAATATGCTTGATATCGTCACGGACATATAATTATATACATGACCTATGTAGTCCCTATATTCTATGTAAAGATCACCACCAGATTGAACCTGGATTGAATGTAGTAGTATTGAGAGTAGTCCAAAATATGCAGCGCTGTATCTTTTTACTTACGCTGAACATTATGAGAGTGGCGACAATTTAAAACGTCAGATCATATTTAATGAGCCATACTGATTTATTTAAGCCGAATGAGTAGCTATGTAGACATGTTGAAAGGAGACACCTCTTTGTATTCTGTTTGGAAATATGAAATAAATTGTTTCTCCGATTTCTACTCCATTTATTTGAAAATGATATATGTTTTAATTTACTTATGTTTGATATTTTGTAAAACACAAAGTAATTAACCGGAAGAACAGCGGTTGCAATACATTGAGATTAGCTGTTTAAATAACACTGAGTGCACTTTTCGGGAAGACTGTCTGGACATACGAATTTTTATATAATAGCATCTAGATGAAATATTGGTGAGGTTTATTGAAATTGTTTTGGTTGACAATAGCTTTACTTTTAATCTGTAAAGATGTGAAAACTTGATTAAAATAAAATAATGGCGTTTATATTGTCACGGACCTATCCGTGATATTGTTTAACTGTTAAAAATGAAAATTATTATATTAATGCTATTTAATTATTTTTATATACATTGTAATGCAATACAGATGTTACACTATTATTATTCAGACACATAACTTGCATTACTTATACAAATAAACATATAAAAGCTCTCTGAGTATCGTCGTCCACAGGCTACTACTACTAACTTGCCCACAACCTGACAGAGCGATCAAGTGAGAGTACAAAGAATATTATAAGGTTGACTCTTTGCTCAAGAATGGTCTTAAGTTGCACCATGTGTCCGTTGAAAATGCTCAGCGTAAAGAGACTTACAGCGACTCCAAGCCCAGTGTTATAATTGCTATGTACAATGACACTAGGCTGGTGGTCCCCAGCGGGCAATGACCAAATATGGAATATACTATACTAATACGCATGCGCGACGGAGGCTGCCGAGCGGAGACCACCGGAGATTGACAAAGTCGCCAAATTATCAAAATATCCGCCATGTTGGATTTTGAAGCGATGGAAATCTGCTGCGATTTCTAGACTTCTAACAGTGTTTTAGAACGCTTATCGTCTGTACGAGACACCAAAAATGGTTAAAAATGTTTGCATAAAGTGCAACAGTGAGTATCATATCCTAACTTTGCTTATATTTTCTTTGAGGGCGCTGAAACCGACGTCCGATTTGAAGTTCAAAAGCGGCATATTTTGAAAAGAAATTCTGTCTATTCAGGCCTTCTTATTTGAAGTTTTATCGTTAAAATATAATACCTATTTTGATTTATTGATTTGTAATGTGATCATATCGATAGGCAAATTAGAGGATGCATAGATCGACATTGGGCGTGATGATGAAGTTGACCTACTTTTGAACTCATGACCTACTTTTTAGATTTTCATTGTTGACAAATCAGACATCGTATTATTCCTTGTGACGTTTGATATTATACATGTACAATAATATGCTGGAACCAAATTGCCAGTATTTCTCTTACAAGCAGTACCTTCGGCATGGTACTCATCCATTTAAAATATCTATCGACCAATGTGACATGTCAGCATCTCCTTAAATTTGGTCAAATAAAATGGATAATATGAAATTATTAATTACATATGTGTACCACCTCGATAGCCTAGCGGTTGTGCGTCCGCTTCTGGATCAGTAGGTCTCAGGTTTGATCCCTGTCTGCGTCAATTTATACCGAACACTAAATGCAAATGGTACCAGTATCTCCCTTGCTTGATGCTCAGCATAAAAAAGGAAAGCTGGCTTATCTCTTATGGCGATGGATAACATCAGGGATGAGGTGTTGATAGTGATTAATATAAGTTGCTAAAACTTGTTTCACTTAATCAACCTAAAATAAATTAATGATGCAGAGCATACAGAGCTCTGTAAGTATCTTAAAAGATTTTTATTGATAAACGCGCCGGTTTTTTCGTGAAAGGCTGTTGTTGAAAGTTTTAGTGGAGGCATTTTTTAAAGTTTTGAAACCTTGAGCTTTCAATTGCAGGACTTTCTTACCAATTTATAGCAATGTTTAACTGTATTTTGAAGTAAATACAAGAGTGAAAACAGTCATCAATTCACGTAATCATTTGATGAACTTAAAAGTGTGTCCCTCTCAGTTAGGTTGACCTAGATCCATTTCGTGTTTCGTACCCAAAATATTTCGACCCTTGTTCAGCTATTGCATGAATGACCCTGGTGTTTCATACATTGCGCAGTACAGTCACAGTTTCTATTGCTAGTATATTACATGATTTTTAATCTTTAATTGGTCATCAGTAATCAATTGTTGTTTTAATTAAAACACACACTACAGTTTACTTAATAAGCTCAAACATTTGACTGCTAGCGCCGGATTTAAAGCTATAACCATGCATGGTTTGCCTAAATTTGTCTTCTATGCCGTAATCATAACCACACGGTCACCGTTAATTTTTTTAAGGATAGTACTGAAACTCCATATGGCAAAGCATGATGCTGCCACCATGCAGACTCTGAGCAGTGACGCAGTTCCTATCTGATACCGTTTTTTTGCCAAAATTAGACACCTCAGGGTCGCATTAGCACTGAAACTTAAGCAGGCACTGCCCATTGCTCAAATATGCAACTATCATCGCTCGATAAACAGCTGCCACTATGCAGACCCGGTGCAGTCCCTGTCTGATTATAACGTCTTCTTTGCCTAGTCCATGTGTGAAGGCTGCGGCCATGGCCGAGTGGTTAGTTCACTCGCCTTGTAACAGGGAGGTCTGGGTTTAAATCTCAGTTGCAGCAGGTCATACACTATATAAAATATTGACTTTCCTCCACATGTGGTTGTCAGCTTGTGGAAGGGTAGTTAGCACTGCTAATATGGTTAGGAAAACCAGCTGCCGTATATTATTATTGAACTGAAATACTGATGAAAAACAGCGTAAAACCCAATGCAACAAACAAATCTTTCCATGTCTTATTTCATATTCTTCGCCAAAATTACCCGATGCACAGTCCCTAACTGAAGCATTAGATTATAACTACTCTAGATAACTGCCCTAATTAAAATTACATTTTGTCTTCTTTATATATCCTCACGCTTTTACTGTGTAATCTAAAACTACATGTGCTTGTTTCATGTGGAAATTGTAATAATTATATTTTAAATTATTCATGTATTTACCAGGGATCATCATCAGAGTAATGCTGTTAGTTTGATGCTTGCTTTCCTTGTCAGCAGTGCCAACCAACTCAATAAATACTCTATGTTGGACAACTGAGATGACAAGTTGAGAATGCATACATCAATACATTTGGATTACTAGTAAGTTAATATTATCCAAAATGCAGAAGGTACAGTAAATTTAGCATTTCTTTTACAAGTATTATTTTGGTCTACAATAGAACAAGTTTTTATTATAAAATTCAATAACTTATGAGCTAAGCTATTAGCTCTTGACACCTCATTTATGATGGTATCCACCAAAATAATGGTATGAGAGAGGAGAAACCAGTTGTTACTCTGGATGCTCAGCATCATGCAAGCAATAGAAACACTGGAAGACTGGTACCATTGTTCTCTATGTCTTTCATATGATATGCAGCCATGGAGCAAACCCCATACCAACCGCACTACCTGTGTATCTTTAATTCAGGGCAGTCTTTCAAGATATAGCATCACACATTTACGCTAGCAACTCTAGTTGTTTACTATTCTGGCCTAATGTATTGGTCGACACACTGTAATGATATTCATTGTATAAAACCATACTTGATTTTACAACGTATAGTGAAGTGAATTATTATTTTTCAGGTTCGAAATCTTGAGAGAACAGTGTTTGTTCTGTGAATAAAACAAACCATTCTTACTTGATGGTTTCGGCGCAGCCCTGCACAATTGTGGAGAATCAATGATGTTAGAACAAACAATACAGTTCAAGCTTTACCAGGAGAATTAACGGTAAATAATTTAATAAAGATTGAGCCTATGAGTTTCTCTTACTCCCTATTATAGGATAGAAGGAAATATTACAGGCTATATGTCTGGCAATAACAGACATATGTGTAGATAAATGACAAACATGACTGAAGTGTATGATTGAATGACCAAACAACATGACTGATTGAAACATATGTCTAACTTAAACATGTCACTCACTGAAACTTGAAAATAAAACTGAAACATATGACTGACTGAAATGTACAAATTACTAGCATAACATATGAAATGAGCGACTTAACACAAAGTACTGAATGACACATGTGACTGACTGAAACACTTTACAGACTGACTTACTGACAAAATTACTGACTGAAACCTATTACTGACCTAAACATATACCTGACTTAAACAGATGACTGACTTAAACCTTTGAACAACTGAAACACATGACTTTCTGAACCTGTGACTGACTGAAACGAATGACTGACTTAAAGTTATGACCAACTGAAACACATGACTGACTTTAACACTTGACTGGCTGAAACACATGACTGACTGATTTACAAATATGTCTGAATTAAACCCGTGACTGACTCAAAAAGTATACTTGACTTAAAAAGATGAGTGACTTAAACCTTTGACCAACTGAAACAAAATACTGACTGTAACACACGACTGACTGAAACACATGAATGACTGACTTACAAATGTGACTGACTGAAACCCCTGACTGACTCAATCATACATCTGACTTAAATAGATGACTGACTTTAACCTTTGACTGACTTAAACATACACATGACTTGAACCTTTGACCAACTAAAAATATGACTGACTGAAACACATGACTGACTGAAACTTATGACCTACTGTACCACATCACTGCCTGAAACACATGACTTACTTACATTAGCCTGACTAAAACATATGACTGACTGAAACTCATGACTGACTTCAACTTATTACCGAATGAAACACATTACTGACTGTAACACAAGACTGACTGAGACACTTGACTGACTGAAACCCATGACCGACTTAAACATACTATTGACTTTAACCTTTCACCAACTGTAACACATGACTGATTGAAACACAAGACTGACTGAAACAAATTACTGACTTACAACAATTGCCTGAGTAAAACATATGACTGACTGTACCTTTGACTGATTGAAACACAACACTGACTGAAACACATGACTGACTTACAACAATTGCCTAACTTTAACTTAGGACTCACTGAAACATATGACTGACTGTGACACATGACTGACTGTAACCCATGACTGACTTTAACTTAGGACCGACTAAGACACATGACTGATCGTAACACATGACTGACTGTAACCCATGACTAACTGTAACACATGACTGACTTTAACTTAGGACCGACTAAGACACATGACTGACCGTAACACAAGACTGACTGAAATATATGACATACTGTAACACTTGACTGACTAAAACCTTTAACTGACTGTAACACATCACTGATTGAAACACATGACTGACTGAAACATATAACTTACTGTAACCCATGACTGACTTTAACTTAGGACCCACTTAAACATATGACTGACTGTAACATGTGACTGACTGTAACACATGTCTTAAATAAACTTTCGACTGACTGAGACTCTTGACTGACTGCAACACATGGCTGACTGAAACATATGACTTAATTAAACTTTTGACTGACTGAGACTCCTGACTGACTGTAACCCATGACTGACTTTAACTTAGGACCCACTGAAAAAATTACTGTTCAGGTGACTGACTGTATCACATGACTTAATTAAACTTTCAACTGACTGAGACACATGACTGACCTCATGCCTAATTGAAACGCATGTCTGACTGTAACATAAGATTAAAAAAAAGTGTGTCTGATTGAATCACATGACTGACTGTAACACATGACTGACTTAAACATATGACTGAATGAATCATATTAATTTCTGATACCCATTGCTGAGGGAAACACATACAAAACGGAAACACTCGACTGACAGAATCATGTGTCTGACTGAAACACATGACCTGACTAAAACATATGACTGACTGTATCATATGGCTGAAGGAGACATATGACTGACTAAGATATAAATGACAGAAACATATGAGTGACTTAAACAAGTGACTGACTGACACAAATGACTAACTTACATCATATGACTCACTGTCACACATGAACATAAAACATCTGACTTACTGAAACTCATGACATATGGATACATGTGACTGACTTAAACATATGACTGACAAAAACATGTGTCTTACCGCAACTCATGACTGATGGATACATGTGACTGACAAAAACATATGACTGACAAAAACGTGTGTCTGACTGCAACTCATGACTGATGGATACATGTGACTGACAAAAACATATGACTGACAAAAACGTGTGTCTGACTGCAACTCATGACTGATGGATACATGTGACTGACAAAAACATATGACTGACAAAAACGTGTGTCTGACTGCAACTCATGACTGATGGATACATGTGACTGACAAAAACATATGACTGACAAAAACGTGTGTCTGACTGCAACTCATGACTGATGGATACATGTGACTGACTTAAACATATGACTGACAAAAACATGTGTCTTACCGCAACTCATGACTGATGGATACATGTGACTGACAAAAACATATGACTGACAAAAACGTGTGTCTGACTGCAACTCATGACTGATGGATACATGTGACTGACAAAAACATATGACTGACAAAAACGTGTGTCTGACTGCAACTCATGACTGATGGATACATGTGACTGACAAAAACATATGACTGACAAAAACGTGTGTCTGACTGCAACTCATGACTGATGGATACATGTGACTGACAAAAACATATGACTGACAAAAACGTGTGTCTGACTGCAACTCATGACTGATGGATACATGTGACTGACTTAAACATATGACTGACAAAAACATGTGTCTTACCGCAACTCATGACTGATGGATACATGTGACTGACAAAAACATATGACTGACAAAAACGTGTGTCTGACTGCAACTCATGACTGATGGATACATGTGACTGACAAAAACATATGACTGACAAAAACGTGTGTCTGACTGCAACTCATGACTGATGGATACATGTGACTGACTTAAACATATGACTGACAAAAACATGTGTCTTACCGCAACTCATGACTGATGGATACATGTGACTGACAAAAACATATGACTGACAAAAACATGTGTCTGACTGTAACTCATGACTGACTTAAACATATGCCTGACTAAAACATATGACTGACAAAAACGTGTGTCTGACTGCAACTCATGACTGACTTAAACATATGCCTGACTAAAACATATAACTGACAGAATCATTCATCTGACTAAAATACATTATCCGAAGTTAACATATGACTAACTGTAACATATGACTGAATGAAAAATAAGTATTACTAATTGAAACACATTCCTTTTAGAAACATATGAGTGAAGGAACATTTGTGTTGGACACAAATGCTGTAGTAACCTAGATCCCTTGATGAGGAACTGAAGCAGTATAATGTCATTACATGGAGAGATGTGCAGTACTGTGTAGTTATAGATTTTATAACCTATTAATTATCTTGTCATAATGATTTTGATTTAAAATAATTTTGGAACCAATTTCTAGTAGTTTTATGCACACAAATAATAAAAAGTATAAAATTTGGTGTCCTTAAATCAAATGCAAGATGGAATATTGTTATGCAATGACAAGAAGCACATAATAGGCTATAATCATCGCACTCAAATCACAAAATTTAAAATACTCTTTGGTCTATGAACAGTGCATCATACCACTGAGTAATGTATGGGTACTATAAAATGTAGAAAGCTATGAGTGACTTGCATATTGTCTGTGTCCAAAAATGTTTTTAAATTGTGGTCACTGTTGTAAGCTGGAAAGAAAAAGTAGGTACTTATTTGAAATAGTTTCTCCTGTATCTAAATTCCAGTCATTTTATGTAGTTTTGGATCATAAGCTGGCACTATGTGAATCGAGACTGTAAGTCTTAGCAAGATGCAAACTATTGACCTTATGTATTCCTAATGCTGATCCATAACTACTCCATATTGGAAGAGTTTTAAAGAGTACACAATAAGTTTGAGTGTAATATGAGATACAGGAAAAATAGTCTTTACTAGGGTTGATGAGTGACTGTAGCACCTAGAAGCAAGTTTCAAGATTATTTTTCTATTTCATAATACACATGTCCATGTATTATAATTTATAATTTCACTTTTGGTCTCTTAATGTTTTGACATGTGTCTACATGATTATTTTTCAGTTTTAAAAAAGTGTGAAAGACAAGTTTTGTTAATGGGAGCAATATTTCCCTAGTTGATGGTTTTACAGTCAATAATGGACTATCAAGGATAATGGAAACAGTTGAAACAGCAGTGTCAGACTTGTGATGGTAATGAAACCTGCTTGACTATCTGATTGTTTTTTTACTGTATTTATTTTACTTACAGAATTATTGAAGTTAAATAAGTGACTTGTTTGTTGAGCTAAATGTCAGATTAACACTATTTTAACAGTCATATATTAGAGCTTGTTGTGGTAAAGTGGAGCAAGTGGTACAGTGTGGTACAGTGGAGCAAGTGGAACAGTGGAGCAAGTGGTACAGTGGAGCAAGTGATACAGTGGAGCAAGTGGTAAAGTGGAGCAAGTGGTACAGTGTGGTACAGTGGAGCAAGTGGAACAGTGGAGCAAGTGGTACAGTGGAGCAAGTGGTAAAGTGGAGCAAGTGGTACAGTGTGGTACAGTGGAGCAAGTGGTACAGTGGAGCAAGTGGTACAGTGGAGCAAGTGGAACAGTGGAGCAAGTGGTACAGTAGAGTAAGTGGTACAGTGGAGCAAGTGGTACAGTGGAGCAAGTGGTACAGTGGAGCAAGTGGTACAGTGGAGCAAGTGGTACAGTAGAGTAAGTGATACAGTAGAGCTAATGGTACAGTGGAGCTAGTGGTACAGTGGAGCAAGTGGTACAATGGAGCAAGTGGTACAGTGGAGAAAGTGGTACAGTGGAGCAAGTGATACAGTGGAGCTTATGGTACAGTGGAGAAAGTGGTACAGTGGTACAGTGGAGCAAGTGATACAGTTGAGCAAGTGGTACAATGGAGCAAGTGGTACAGTGGAGCTAGTGGTACAGTGGAGCAAGTGGTACAGTGGAGCAAGTGGTACAGTGGAGCTAGTGATACAGTGGAGCAAGTGGAACAGTGGAGCAAGTGGTACAGTGGAGCTTATGGTACAGTGGAGAAAGTGGTACAGTGGTACAGTGGAGCAAGTGATACAGTTGAGCAAGTGGTACAATGGAGCAAGTGGTACAGTGGAGCTAGTGGTACAGTGGAGCAAGTGGTACAGTGGAGCAAGTGGTACAGTGGAGCTAATGGTACAGTGGAGCTAGTGGTACAGTGGAGCAAGTGGTACAATGGAGCAAGTGGTACAGTGGAGAAAGTGGTACAGTGGAGCAAGTGATACAGTGGAGCTTATGGTACAGTGGAGAAAGTGGTACAGTGGTACAGTGGAGCAAGTGATACAGTTGAGCAAGTGGTACAATGGAGCAAGTGGTACAGTGGAGCTAGTGGTACAGTGGAGCAAGTGGTACAGTGGAGCAAGTGGTACAGTGGAGCTAATGGTACAGTGGAGCTAGTGGTACAGTGGAGCAAGTGGTACAATGGAGCAAGTGGTACAGTGGAGAAAGTGGTACAGTGGTACAATGGAGCAAGTGGTACAGTGGAGCAGGTGGTACAATGGAGCAAGTGGTACAGTGGTGCAGTGGAGTATTTGGTACAGTGGAGCTAGTGATACTGTGGATTTAGTGGTACTGTGTACCTTGTGGCATATTGGAGCCAATGGTACAGTGGAGTAAGTGGTTCATTTGAGCAACTGGTACAGTGTAGATAGTGGTACGGTGGTGCTAGTATTGGGTTATATGAGGTTGAAAACTAGGTCATTTAGTCAAATCATAGAAAAACTTTGAAACCCTAGAGGTTACAATTTCATCCTTATCTTTTGAAACTTTGTCACAATGATCATCTCTAATAAATTAAGGTAAATATTGATATTGTGTCATTTTGGTTAGAAACTAGGTCATTAAGTCAAATCATAGTCAAAACGGTGGTATGCATTATAGGCTGGTCTTTTCACTGTATCTTAGTAAAAGTTGGTCGCACTAGCGGATTCAAGGGGGGGCGCACCCGGCGCGCGCCCCCCCTAAAATCGCCGGAGCATAGGTTTTTTGTGTTTCATTCTGAGTGATAGAACATGATAAAAAAAATTTCTTGCTCGCTTCGCTCGCATAATACCTTATTGGAATAAACTTCATATCAGTACAAAAAAAGGTTTGTGGTGCAAGGAAAACTCACACATTTTTTCTAGCTCGCATCGCTCACTTTGTACCTTTAATGGACTAGACCTTAGTACATAAAAAGGTTTGTGGAATGCTTTATAGATAACGTATTTGTTTCTAGCTCGCATATTACTATTATTGCAATATTCCTTGGTACAAAATGAGTTTTAGCTGAATGATGCATATGTAAACATTGCGATTTTTTTCTAGCTCTCTTCTCTCGCATATTATCTTTATTGGTCATTATTATCAAATAAAGAACGATTTTATGGATTATGCTGCTTGAATAATTATTTTTCAAGCTTGCTTCGCTCAAACAATAACTAAGTTACTTTTTTGGAAAAAAAATCAGGTAGAGAACGAGTGTGTGAGGCATTCTGCTAAGATATAAACATGTAAAGTGTGTATGTGTGTGTGTGTGGGGGGGGCGGGGCTTTGGTTGGGATTGTCAATATTTACGCCCCCCCTAACACCAAATCCTGGATCCGCCCCTGGGTCGGAATGCTTGTCTAGATAAAATCTAGATAGAGTTCCAAAATAGTCATCTGGGTGTCAAGAACTAGGTCAATGGTTCAGCTACAACAGGTGAGCGACCAAGGGCCTTTTGCAATCTCTTGTTCCTAATCTCAGAAAATTGTGATTTTCAGCTTTTAAATGGTGTGACATATTTGATTTGTAAGTGTAAGCTGAACGCTGTCCAAACTGATGGTTTACAGTCAATCAAGGAGGAGCTGTATTGGAGAGAATTGACAAAAAAGATCAGTGTCAAGACTTGCCAGGACCATTGAATGGTAATAAAAACTGATTTCCTTTTTACTGTAAATAATTGTCTTTTTGTCTGTCTGTGCGTTCGTACACACCCAGAGGTAGTTGTGGGGTGTGGAACAGTAGGCTAATTTTAGATTCAATTTATTCCGTCACTTGTGGGGTGCAACAAAACAAAAAAAAGAACAATAGAAAACCCCACATTTACTTGCTCGTACTTACTGATAACCAAAACAGATTCACTGACCAAATTACCTGTATATTGATGGCTGTTTTGGTAACTTTTTGGCTTTGGGTCAAAATAGGATATGTATTTGAACTTTAAAAATTTCATTACAGTGCTGACCACAATATTTGTAGTCAATAGAATGTAACTCAAATTTTTGGAGAGTTTATACTCTTTTTCCACGGCAAAATATCTGCTTCTGTGACAAGTTGGTATTGTAAGGGCCTTATGTATGAATTCTAGTTTATTCTCTGAATGACATTATTTAGTATTTTCAGGTTTAGATGTCACTGTTACACTATTGTGAAGATCCAAATGAAAATAGATCAAACCAAGGTCTGATGAAACAGCCATCAGAAGAAGCTGTCTAAAATATTCCTCTTTTGCAAGACATTATATTATGAACATGTATCTAATGTTGGACAAATGATTTGCTTTTTAGTTCACCGGGTCATGAAGTAACAATGTGAGCTTTTTTTATCACTCTTTGTCTGTTGTTCATCTGTCCGTAGTCATCAATTGCTTTGAAAGACATCTATTTAAGACAAACCTGGTCAATACATTGCTGAAAATAGGTGTCACAATTTCACTTCATCTTCATGATTATCTTGGTTGAAATAATAATTTTTGTAAAATCTTTAGATAAATTGGATCATCAAGGAAACATGGAAAAGGGAGTACTATAAACCAACAAATTATTCTGCAAATAATCTGCAAACTTAAATATCTGCAAATTTGTTCTATAACCATTTTCTTTAATTTTTCTGCACTTGCATACACCAACATTTGTAGTCATAATGGGCAAAATGTAACACCCAATTTTTTATTCGCGAAAATAAGTTGGTTTGTAGCTTTTTATAAATTCCCTGCATGGAAAAAACGGGGAATTTTACTTTGAAATTGGAATGAAAAAATCTTGGCTATTGGTAGTGTCTCTTTCTGACTTTAGTAGAAAGCACTATTTGCCATATATTTTACTTTAAAAGCAATTGACCAACCCAAAAACACAAAGGATCTCAGTTAATGATGAGATTTGCTTTATGGTAGTCTCTGTATGGCTATTAGGGAAGGTTTGAGGTCATACATATGCAAGCTGTATTTGAGCTTTGTAGGCAGCACGAATTTCAGGGGAAATCACCTTTCAGTCAGGGAAAACAGGGAAATATGAGTTAATTGCGTTTTTGGATTTCTGTTCTACAATGTATACAGACTGTTATATCTTGAACATATTTTTGTTTTTTATTTTTTTATCCAAACACTTAAAACTGAAATATTATATTATGCATCAAATGCAGTTGAGAATCTATTGATAATCATTCATCCAAATCGAATTAGGTTAAATCACATTTTTGCACAAGTAGCTCGAGGACGTGTCTCATTTACGATTATGTTGCACCTATTTTATAGCACATGAATAGGTCAGATTAAAAAAAAAAAAAAAAAAATTGAAGACAAGGACACTTTGCTACTATGAAATCGAAAATGGTAGATCGATTTGCTTACCAGTAAGGTTGCAACATTGTCGCTCAGTTTTATATCGTGCTTAATTTGTTTTGTTTTATTTTTACTCATGTGTGCATCACTATACGTCATGATATAAATATAAAAACACTGAAAATGAAAGAAGTTAGTAAAATATTAAATTTAAGCGTGATAACTCTTTTGTAATTACCTCCCTTTTTTAGCTTATTCACAGATTATTTTAAACATTATTTAAACTTCAATTTTACCGTAAAACGATGGCTTTTAATTTTCTATGTTTTTGCAATTCTAAGTTGTACATCCTATATGGCGTTTGAGTTAAATTTGTTAAATTTCATCTTTGTTAATTAAATTGTAATTAAACCATAATTGAAATAAAGTAAACAATTAAAATTTTGACAACGTAGTTCTGACAAATCGTTTTTATTTCAGTCCAAATTTTAGGAAATACCTATTGAAAATAGCTTAAATACGAGAAATGACTAAACATATCCATCGTATATTACGTATTAATAGAAAACCTTAAAGTGTTCGGTTAGCTGTTTGTTTAGTATATGTACTTATCAAACTGGGTTTATTGATACCTTACAGAAGGATACACTTTTGTCATTTGGTCAGCTTTAAAGCTCCTAATGGTTACGAATAATAAATTTTTAACACATGAGCATGTTTCCATTGAGGATCAGCATACTTGGTATGTCTGTACCTGTGGATACCATTACATTTTGCTATATCCTTTTCATGAAAGTTTGTGTAATTTTCGCAATTAATTTGCAGTTCCGCCCACCCCCCAAACTTAGCCTTTTTTCAGGAAGAGCTGATAGGAATTTGTGAAAATTATCTGATTATCTTATGAGTAACTATGCAACTATATTTTACAAAGAAACTGGTGAAATGTTAACTAGATTTATTATTATATTTATGATAGGATCTTCAGTTATTGTAAATTTGAGAAGCTAGTGTTAATCCGTTTGTCAGTCAGTTCTACACTAGAATGGCACATACATCTTTATAAGAGTCTAATCTCTGTACATGTACAATAATGATAATATACTGACATAGTTAAAACACCATGAAATTACACAAAAAGTTTGCAGCTATAGCAGGATTCATACCCATACTGATCGGCACCATTGCCTAGCAATGCAAAATAGGGACGCATTAAACCACTCGCCCATCGCAGCAAACTGGAAAAGTTGCACAAACAACCGATATCAATGTGACTTACTTCACATACACCAGTTATGAGTTAATATGGATAACATCACTGACTATATGTATGAGGCTATTTTTTCGACTGCCACCAGCACAAATAGGGCTGTTGTGAAAAAAATAGTTTGCACCTGTGACATAATAAGGTGGTGTGTAGCTTTGGTAAAAAGCATGGCCTCATTCGACCAAGATATGCAAATAGAAAGTCAATATCAAAAGGAAGCATTGTGTTCAAGGCTTTGTCATGCTGTCGAATAGCATAGGAGCTTTCTTGTCACCCCACAGAGCCAAGCCTCATTCATACTGTAAGTCTGTCACAAGTAGTGGATTATATGCACATCATTGTTCATAGCTTGCTAGCATCACCACATTAGGTTAGGGCCTGGCTAGTTTGCACAGGGCAAAAGAAAAAGATTGATGGTAACTTTGAGAATGTCAACGCTCGTGAAATACACATGAGAACGAGTTAACCATACAATTTGAGATATAAACAATGATGCCTACTGCGGTAGTCAATTGTAGTAGTTAGTTTTATACGACACACACTATAAGGAACGTACACGCACGGTACATACATGACTGTATAGAACATATCCATAGTGAGTTATTATAAACACTCATATATATTAAGGAAGAAATCATGCTTCAACTTTCAAGTGATTATACACGCTCACGTTGTTTTAGCAAGTGAATTTTAATTGCAACTTGTACGTCTACACGTCCACGTTTTGTTTCGCAACATGCCTTTTTATTATTTTCCACGTATATGCTGGGTCTTTTCGCAACCTCCCTACAGCTATTTCGCCATAAGCATCTAGTATTGAATACACAAAAATAAGAACTCACCTTACAGATCAGTTTGTATTTTTACGACAATTTTAAATATACATTTGTTTAAGACCACACTTAACATTCTCCCGGTAGATACGGTTTATACGTAAATACGGAGATGTCTATTCAACATACCGCTTCATAGTTGGCAGTTCAAGGAACGTCGTTTAAAAACAATTTGCATGAGACACAATAAACAAATACGTGGGATAAACCGGATCATTATCATAAAACTCGATATGGTTGAATAATATACATCAACATTTGATCCTGTAGAAAGCGGAAAATTTCTCCTAAAGACAGTTCAGTTATAAACTGAAACATACACAGGGTCTAAAAATACCAGTTTTGAATAAGGGCAATAACGTCGACCTTGCGCACACGGTTGACGTCAACGACGTCAGACTAAATTCACGACATGAGTGCTTTTAGTTATTACCGACTATTCTCTCTAATATGCAGCCGATCGAACAACGAATGGATCGGGAACTCTCGAGTCATACTCGGGGTGGTGTTCGCACGAAAACAACCGGGATTTTAACTTCTACAAGCTAGATCGTCTAGTATGTTTCAATGGTTGTGTGTTGACTCGTTTGGTCAAAAATTGTGGTAAATGATTGAGGCTATTTATGGAAATTGAATGAGTGTAGACCTGGTCTTCATAAGGGATTTCCTTGGTAAGCGTGTTGTTCCTGTGGAAATAACGAACAAAGTGACTTCTCTTCGGTTTGCGTAGGTCGCATGAGCCGTCCCGTGTTACGGGATGAGTCAGGTAACATAGGGAAAACCATAGGGCATATAAAGAGCAATCGAATGAATGTAGAAAGGGGTTGTAGGTGGACAAGTGGTCTAGTGGTATGGGCCACTGACTACTGATCGGAAGGTTGTGGGTTCGATCCCTCATCCAGCCGGACAAATTTAGAAATGCTTTCAGTGTTTCCCACCTAACATAACTAATTTCACTAACAGTCTTTCGGACGAGACTTTAAAAATCGAGGTCCCGTGTATGATGCTTTACATCGGCACGTAAACGAACCAGGGATGCGTCTGGAACTGGGGCATCTTCTGTATCATGCACTATCCCCCAAAAACTAAAATGACTAACCACTTCTGGGGGCTGTCGCCCATATGGGTCACCCGGTGGCGAGGCTAAATAAACGCATTATCCCCATGTAGAAGGGCTTAACGAGATAATTTCCCGCATCATGACTGTTATACAGAAGGACTTATCTATCAAAGAATAAACCACATATTTGTTTTGGTTCAGCAGATACGATAAAGTTATAGCATTATGTTGTCTGAACAAAAGTTCATATACTATTCTAGTTAGTGAACTTTTTGTTTAATTATAGTCACGGCAGAAGATATTTGTCACAGAATTACCGTGAATATAAAAAATGTGCGTCGCACTAATCACCTGAACGAATGATCGCACGTAGACCCGACATTTTAATTTTAATAGATGTGAATCACACGAGTTTTGATTATATACGTACACATTCACCATCTGATGGAGAGATTACGTCATAATGCGTTTCTAACTTGGCAAATAAGAGATCGGTAGATGTTGATACAGTTACAAGTGTTATCGAGTAGCAGAATTACATTAGTATCTGCAATGTACGAGTAATAGTAGTATCAATATATAACGAGAAAATGCTTATAACTTTGTTACAATACATTGTTTTCTTGAAATATTTCATATGGTGATTAAAGCATGTATTATCAGAAATCATACGAAACAATGAGCAAATATATTGAAAAATAAATTGTTAAGAGCATTTTTGCCGACCTATGAATGCCGTAGGCGGGGCAAAGTCATTTATATATTTTTTTTACGTAAATCTGAGTATAACGTTTATCATTGTGACGACAATACTCAATAAGTCCTATTGTTGTTCTTTCTTCAAAAGTTTTCATTATACTCTCCTTAACCATTCATATATTTCTGTATACTGTAAAGTGAATCAAATAGTCACCCTATGGAATTTCGGTCAGCCCATACAACTCTGTGTACGGTGATCTGATGTCGACGTCGCATTTCGCCATTTCGCGGTAGATCACTACTGTTTTCTCAAACATTGTTAAAACTCTCCTGCTTTATATAAAGCATATCTTTTGTCATAGTATGATCACCAAAGTATACTTATTCTCACGCACAAATATTTTTTTTTCTTTTTACTTCATAACTTTTCGTTTTCTCGAACGTTTGGTCTACACAAGTATGACGTAATATATGAAACAACAACACGTGTATGAGATCATTATCAGTAAGGCGAGTCTTAGGTGACCATAACTACTAATTGTCATTAAATTACAATTCCTAATATAAAAGTTGTAAGCGTTTTATTTTGCATGAAAATAGGCGAAAACCTGCAAAATGCCCCGCCTTAGCATACTGGGCGTTACCGTAGATATGAGCACTGTGTCACTGTAATCTTGAAAAATTAGCGATTGGTTGCTAATATATTTTACCACATTTTGCTTAAATTTGAGTAAGATCAAATAAAAGATATAAGCATTTTCTCGTTATTTATTGATCATCCCTCGTACACATGTATTTATTTACTGTTGCCAACTAAGTGCACCGACTATTTGATTTAACGTGTGCACACCTGTTCATGTTTGACATACTTCAATAATCTTCATGTAGTAGTTTAATTGTCCTTCAGAAATATTTGATCCAACGTGTACCTGCTCATTGTGAACATAGATTGTCCTATACAATGGACATATTGATCAAACTTGTACCGGTTCATTTCGAAAGTTTGTCCGTGGTGCTATAGTATGGAAAGATCTGAGATATAGTTTGTCCTATGCTACACACATATTTGATCCCGGGTCCTACACTATGGTAATATTTGATCCGAGATATAGTTTGTCCTATACTTCGGACATATTTGATCCAACATGTACCTGTTCATTGCGAACATAGTTCGTCTTATCATGGAGTTTATATATAATGTCCGTGGTCCTATACTACGGAAATATTTGATTCAATCTATAGTTGGTCATATCATACAGACATTTGATTCAGCATGCACCTATCCCGTTCATTTGGGACAAAGTTGTCCTGTACTGCGGACATGTTCAATAAAAAATAACAGTATCAAGCAGTTTAACAATTTTATTTTCACTAACATATGGTAAAACAAATATTTTGCTTAAAACACATTAAGCAATATGTGATTCTTGTAGCAGAATCTCGACATTATTGACCTTGTCAAGAAATAACCTGATTATTACTTCACTGAAATAGAGAACATGTCCATTATACATATAATTATTGTTTTAAAATTAGATAAATAAGTAAGTTTATTAATTCAGTTTAGATATTTAAAGATATATACACAATTAAATGATAACTGAAAACTATGATCCAAACTGGGGTTTGAACCCAGACTTACTGTATTCAATAAAGAAATAACAGTTGTCCTTACTTAGACCATTTGGATATCCAAAGTTTCCATGGTGTTACCAATTGTGTGAATATTAAATGAAACTGAATTTTTTAATGTTGAATTGCACTAAAAAGCATGTAGGCTATATTTTTTAAATTATCTCCAGAAACTGAAGCAAAATTCTAAAAATTAGTACAGAAGTAATTAGTCCCTCCTGCTTTTGCACTCGGGACTTGGGACCCGACGTTGGTGCAGTTACCTAATTTTTTTCAGTAATAAACCAGAGATTTGATTGAAGTTTAACCTGTAATTAATGTCTCTGATTTGGGTTAGTGACCTAATTTTTACCCAAGATGACGGAATTAGCTTGGTTCAGCTTTTTAAAAGGGAAACTCCATGTGGATGGGTATTTCTTAATAATGCAGTATACAAATACCAAATCTTAGTATGGGTATTTCAATGATTTTTACTTGTTACATATATTTGGGCTCCTGAGAATGCAATAAAGACTTTCAAAAAGACAAACAGTTAGAGCAGACTTCTTTAAGATAACAAACCAATATGACCTGTTGATTTCTCTGCATTTCTAGAATTCAGCCTCATTACCTAGTTTTTAAACTGGACAACCTAGTACTAAGTAATTGAATTCAACTAACAAATAGACCAAGGTTTTGTATAGACAAAGATTGTGACCAGGTTTGATTAATAGTATGCCGTACAAAGAGTAACAATGTATCTGCAATTTGGGCATCATAACATAACCCCCCCCCCCACCCCGGAAAACACAGTATTGAACATAGACAAACACTGTGAAGGTGTTTCAATAAATAGCTGGTCATATTTGTAACCTAAAGTTGTTTTACCCAGACATATATGGTAATAAATATGTTAGTGATATACACATCATTGCTGAGTATATGGTTATATATTAAGACAGGTCGGTAGTGAATTACACATCACCCCCAAGTATATGGTTATATATTAAGACAGGTCGGTAGTGATTAACACATCACCCCCGAGTATATGGTTATATATTATGACAGGTAGGTAGTAAATTACACATCACCCCGAGTATATGGTTATATATTAAGACAGGTCGGTAGTGATTAACAAATCACCCCCGAGTATATGGTTATATATTAAGACAGGTCGGAAGTGATTAACACATCACCCCCGAGTATATGGTTATATATTATGACAGGTAGGTAGTAAATTACACATCACCCCGAGTATATGGTTATATATTAAGACAGGTCGGTAGTGATTAACACATCACCCCCGAGTATATGGTTATATATTAAGACAGGTCGGTAGTGATTAACACATCACCCCCGAGTATATGGTTATATATTAAGACAGGTCGGTAGTGATTTACACATCACCCCCGAGTATATGGTTATATATTAAGACAGGTCGGTAGTGATTAACACATCACCCCCGAGTATATGGTTATATATTAAGACTGGTCGGTAGTGATTAACACATCACCCCCGAGTATATGGTTATATATTAAGACAGGTCGGTAGTGATTAACACATCACCCCCGAGTATATGGTTATATATTAAGACAGGTCGGAAGTGATTAACACATCACCCCCGAGTATATGGTTATATATTATGACAGGTAGGTAGTAAATTACACATCACCCCGAGTATATGGTTATATATTAAGACAGGTCGGTAGTGATTAACACATCACCCCCGAGTATATGGTTATATATTAAGACAGGTCGGTAGTGATTAACACATCACCCCCGAGTATATGGTTATATATTAAGACAGGTCGGTAGTGATTTACACATCACCCCCGAGTATATGGTTATATATTAAGACAGGTCGGTAGTGATTAACACATCACCCCCGAGTATATGGTTATATATTAAGACTGGTCGGTAGTGATTAACACATCACCCCCGAGTATATGGTTATATATTAAGACAGGTCGGTAGTGATTAACACATCACCCCCGAGTATATGGTTATATATTAAGACTGGTCGGTAGTGAATTACACATCACCCCCGAGTATATGGTAATATATTTGGACAGGTCGGTAGTGATTAACACATCACCCCTGAGCAGTTGAGATATAGCAACTTGCACATAAAATTATTACTAAAATAGTAAAGCTAAAAACATACAAAATTATGATTATGATTAAAATCAACAAAGCTTGGACTAATGCAATCCTGCTAATGCAACTTTAATCTTCTTTTGATAAACATTTCTTTTCTTGATGTTCCACTGATGCAAAAAGAACTGAAGATAAAAACAGAAATGTTCTTGTGTCATTTGTCTGGCCGATTTTTTTATGTTTTGTAAATAACTGTTAAATTGTTCACATATTTCAGAGTTAACAGATTCAAATCCTTGTAAGCGGGATGACCTAAACGCATGTGAGCATTTGTGAGAGTAACTGTGAAAGATGTCATGAAAAAATCGAACATTCTTGTAATATGCATTTTCCCTGTTTAAACTATACTCTTGAAGACCACAGGCATAATCATAAAATACTTCTGATGGTGGAGTTTCAAGATAAGAATAAAGTGAGGCAGATGGATCTTTTCTACCCTCAGCATATGTCATATGAAATCCATAACAATGACCATGATCAGCACAGAACCAAAGAAATAAACTTGTTGTACCCCTAGCAGAAATGTGAGCCTTGGAAAATAACTTTTGGCACTTCTCAAAGTCTTGGGCAGCATCATCATGATCATCATTATTCTTAGAAGATTTGTTACAATCGATTGTGAATTTTCTTACTTCCCTTAATTTTAAACCCAATTTATTAAAATAATATGCTCTACCGTATTTAGCAGGATTATATGAGCCAGGCTGAGGTGTTGCTGGATCTGCCTCATGAACAGGCAAACTTAATGACTCATCAATTAAATACCTCAAAAATGAGGAGATATATTCTTCCAATTTGCCATCATCTGAAGGATTTGCTAACAGTGATTCAGAAATAAAATCTCTAAGTTCAGGCGCATAATATCGCATATTTTTCATGACATTGTTTAATGTAATGACATCAATGGTGGGTTCAAGCAGGCGTTGTAATTCTGGACAATATTTCGGGGGTACTAGGCTTGTTACTGAGGCAGTTGTTGCTAACATTTTAAGAAGCACAGCATAAGCAGCTTGTTCACCTTCAGGCATATCAGATGGTCTATCAAGAGGTTCAAATTTATCAAATGAAAGAAAAAATTCTTCAGGCAAACTTAACTTTAATGATATTACTGCATGACTTCGGTCTTCAGGAGTTAATATTTCTTCTGTTTTTAGCTCATGTAATTTTTCTCTAGCCAAATAATCCATTATTTTTCTATTTTTAATCATCTGAGAAACAGTAATGTTTCCTACACCATTTTTTAAAAAACATCTGTCCATTCTACGATGTAATGTAGGATGCTCAGGAGCATCAGAACTAACCTTCTCAATTTCTACAAAGTTAGCATGCCTGAAGCCTACCCCTACTTTTGTACCATCACAGCACAACCTTTTAGGCTCATACCCACACACATCACATGCCTCCCTGAAATCAATTTTCATATTAGCTGCCCAACTAAACCACCAATTGAGAAAAACAGTTGCATCCATAAATTTAGCTCTAGAATCTCTAATTTGGTAACACTCATTTTTAAGTTTACAGTATGAAGAAAATGTACAGCCAGAATTCATTACCATAGAAACAAACTCCCACCCAATTTCATCCCCAGCTGCTGTGTCCCTACTTAAAACATGCAAAGATTCTAAACTCCCTTCATCCCAGCTAATTTTACATGGATTTTGATCATTGTAGCAAATCCGACTATGAATCTGGCATTTTACAGGTGCAACAAAAGTATAAACATTTAAAACCCTGGAATTTTCCTGTACAGTCCTTCCATTTGGATGGTAATTATCATCATCATCCCTCTTTAACCAACCAGCACCACAGTCACACGTGTTGTCTGGCATATCTGGAAATAAACTAGGACCAATTAAGCAACCATCTTGATCTCTCTTTAAATTGTTATCATTCCAAAGATCTCTTTTTAGCAAATTGGATTTTAGTGATTCACTACCTTTAGTTTTTGGTTTATGAGAACTCTTACATTTGTATTGCCAATGACCAGTTTGTTCATCAAAATTAGTTGCCGACTCGGACGAAACTATTATACTGTCTACCGAGGTAACCTCATTTTCAAGTTCATTCAAATTGTTATTCTCATCTTCATTAGTAATAAAAGTTTCATTGCTTTTCAAATCTTGCCAATGTTCTAAATGATTTCGAAGAGTAGACAGATGTTTGCACACAGACGTTTGTTCCCAAGTTTCAATATTTCTCTTGTGCCCTTTTTTGGACAGACATTGACCATTCGTACATGACACAATGTATTTCCCTATACTAGAACTAAATGTCAAATTTACAAAACTTGGTTGTCCTTCTTCTGGAAAAAATACTGAAAATTTGCGTGTATTATTTTTTTTAACAAGTTCAACTATCTCCTTCCCTTTGTCTTCAACAGCCTTGCGAATAAAATTGTTGACAGGAGATTCACTATCTGAAATTTCAGAATGTACATAAGGAAGCACATATTGGCTTAAAAATTTACAGTGCATACATGTGACACAGTTTTCTCCTGCAGAACCTAAAACAACAAATTCATTATTACTTCGGGAGTCATCAATATGTAACAGAGTAGAGAATGTACGGCAGCTACAAAAAAAATATTTTCCACCATCCTGAGACATGTTATAAGTATAAACAAAATCTGTTTCACGAAATGAACCATCAGTCTCGCTGTAATCATTCATGGCACATACAACATCCCCAGATTCATCTATAGACTGAATAGATAATTTCCCATGCTGTAAAAGTTGAAAACAAAAAGTATCAAATAATGGTATCGTGTCTGTCTCTGTGGTTGATGAAATGTTGGTTGCATCTGGTTTTAGCCTTTTTTCCAGAACCGACTTGTTTACTGAAACACTTTTAACAACAACAATTTTCTTCTTTTTGGCACATGGCTCCTCAGCCGTTACTGAAGTTTCTGGAATCGCTGCTAACTGATCACCTAGTTCTGGAAAATATCTAATGAGGAATGAGTGCAGAAGAGTTAAGTCTTTCGCTAAATATAAAATAAAAATATGATTTCTAAGAGACGAGGTATAACAAGGACTCTTCAAGAAATTAGCATTGTATCTTCCTGGATGTTTGAATAAATGTTTACTCTGCTCCCTTTTAATGTTGCTAGATAAACAATTGAGGACTATAGATTGCTGAAATAAAGAACTGTTATTAGTAAGAAGCTCTTTCTGAAAAATATTGCTGGAGGTCACTGTCTGTCGTTGTAGGTTATTAATCCTGAAATCTATCAAACTATTTTTGATATCAACCAGACATAAAGGGTTACTGACTTCAAGGTATGGGGTCTCAGGACTTTCAACTGATGTGTCTGGTTTATATGGCCAAATGTTCACAAGATAAGACTCCAAATTGACATTTGATGTTTCCACAGGTGATGAAATCAAATTCTGCAAATGATAAACATTTAATGGCAAAGTATTTTTAACAACATTTTTACGTATTTTATCTGGTCTTGTTCTTTTCGTCTTTTTGTTGTCAGCTACCTTTTTCATATCTTCAAAATCTTCTACAGTGTACACACAATGAACAAAACAGTTATTGTCACTAAAATGATATTTATCAGAAAGAATCTTCATATGCTTTTGGTGCATATAACCAGAGAAACAACCAGACTCTAAATACCTAATATAGATAAATTCTTCCTCATTAATAATGCATTTAAAAACAAAGCAAATGAAGGTCCCAGCAGTGCATTTCTCAGTTGATGATAATTTGGCAGCTTCCTGTTCAATGTTAAAGAAAGTTGGATTATTAGGATCAATCATGCCACTTTCATGAATTTTGTCCAGTATTTCATGCTGGTAACAAATAGCCCTGTTACAATTGGATAGATTGGATAGTAAAAGTTGAAACCATGGCATATTGTTTTGATCTAAATCTACAGTCACCAAATTTTCATGTTTTCTTTTTGAAACTTTCTTTGGTTTTAGATGTGATCCTGAATAGTACCTACTAGATAATTCCGGCCTAGTGGTTTGCACAAATTCGTACTTGGTCTTGGAGGGCACGGAATAAAATTGTCTTTGGGCTTGGTGGTTCGAATCGGACTGTGAGTCTGAAGTAGAAGCAGTCGGTTCACTTGAGGAAGCCTGACCTATATAACTTGACCAATCTTCTCCTAGTAACCTACGTTTTGACAAAAAATTATTCTCATCCTGTAAAAACTTAGTAGGATAATGATAAAATTGAAATGATAGATACTCCCCGTGATTGATTGTACTGTAATATTGCTTTGAAATCTCAAAATCTTCATCAAACAATAACATCTGCAGCTTTGATCTCTACAATGAAAAGTTAAAATACGATGAGTTTTAACATAGGTATCAATGTCTCTGTTTATAGTAACTTACTTGTTTAACAGCAAATCATTGAGCAGAAAATGTATGTTCATCCTTACTTTGGATGATCAAACAAGGAAAACAGACACAAGGGCTTCAGTGGATGGAAATTAAAGCGTTCACTAGGCCAAAACGAATATAAGCATTTGAGGCAATTTCACAACACTTACCAAATGTTTTGGGCAACAATGTAAATTTTGTGTCTGGTCAAACTTCCCACCTGGCTGTGCTGCAATCCATTCTTCAAATGATGGGAATAATGCCTCATTCTGAAACATGTTAAGTTGTTATATAACATTGACAGTTAATGTTTGCCAATGAAGCTTGATATTTTGCTGATATTCCATGTGTTATATTTTTTTCTTGATGTAAATATCATGTGGAGCTGAGCTAATTTTTCTTTTTAGGCACCTATACTGTGTTGGTGCACCGTAAAACAGATTTTCGGTTGATTTTTGTTAAATAAGATTCATGACTTATAAGTAATTTCTGCTTTTTCATTTCTTTTCACAATCTTAGAAACACAAACTTATGATATAGAAGAAGGCTATAAGTCAAAAATTAATTTAGAAATATGATGATTGTTTGGTTTTTAAATTATAGTGATATAAACCAATGAACATTTAATAACACATACGTCATAAACATGTCGGATGGTGTGGATCTCAAGTTGATGAATTGGGGTCTCAATTTTGAATCTCTGACAATCTTCCCATCTGCAGCATTTATCGCTAGCAGCATGTGCAACAACATGTGCGTCACATTCTCCAGCTGTAGAGAAGGTCTCCAGACAATTCTCCCATTTGCAGTTAAAGATCTACAGAATAAAAATACTAGATTTGAAAAATGATTTTTTTTCCTTATACCAGATAAGTTTTGAGTAAATATATACGTATAAACAAGAGCTTTCGCTGTTAAGCACACTCGTATGTATCAGAGATGCTTTATCTAAGCGAGTCTTTAAAGTAAACAAGTGAAAGCAAATACCTTTGATAATATAAAGAAAAAGTTACTAACTAATTACAAAATTTCCTATAGTACTGATTAATAAAAATGTTAAGTAAACAAACCATGTTTAATAATAATAGAACTATTTAACATTAACAAGACAACTTAATGTTTAATCAAAATTATTAATGTCTAAAGTGCCAACTTATTTAAAAAAAATCTCCATCAATGCCAAGCAAATGTTTACTTTTGCTACAGCAAATTGAATCATGTTTAATAATGTAACTTACCGGGCCTGGATTGGTCTCCACATCATTAGATAAGAGAAGTCTTATTCCTGACAAGTTCACTTCTTCTGCAGTACCTTAAAATCAAGCATTATCATGTTTAATTGTGCTATTAAACATACTGAAACAAAACAGTCTCTCTTTTAAAACAGTCTTTAAACAGATAGACATATATGAATCAGAACAAATATTAACAAGGGCTAACTGATCCCAATTACTACACTGCAGGGCCTTTTTACCTTCTATAGTAGGGGTCGAATTTCGGTGGCTTCCCAATTGCAAAAACATCATTTTTTTCCAAATTTTTTTTTTTTTTGGGAAATTTAGTTTTCAGCAGGCTACTGGTGTTAAATATATCCTGATGAAGCCAATAAACTAAACATGTTTGAAATAAATACAATTCATGAACTTTTAGTGTTGTTATTGTTGGAAATCAGTACCAAATATAGAATGCTGACTGCCTTTTGTTAATTGATGTATTTTGAAAGTCAGTCAACCTTTTCCCAATTTTGCCAAAAATCGCGCTAAAAAAAATGAAAGGCTAAGGCACCTTCCCAATTTTTGGAAAAAAGGCCCTGCACTGTATCTTGTATTACCCTGTGTTAAAGACAAAATGATATGAAGACCAGTGAATGTTATTACTTGAAATGATGATACATACATAGATCAGTGGAAGGACAGGTAATGTTCTCCTTGCTGCTGCTAGTGTATACCTCATCTGTAGTAGTGTCTGTCTGTAGGAAACAAGAAGCATCATTATCAGTGAACACCAAGAATCCAAACTATAACCTCAATCTTAACCTGGATATAATCTTAGTCACTAAACTAAAACATTTTACATAAAACAGTGATACCCCATACTGTAAACTGCTTGAATTAGAACCTGGACACTTTACTGATGTTTTTGTTTGTTTTGGGTTTACACTTTTTAACTGCAATAAACAAGGGTGTAAGCATCCTGTCACAAACGATTTTAAATATGATGAGCAAAAGATTGATATATGCTCAGCATCAAAAGGTTCCCAGTCATATCCTCATGTCACTGAACACCATCAGGATTGAGGTGTGGCTCATGATAAGTATAAGCTGTAAGAAATTGTTGACACAAAACCTAAAGTAATGTAGTATAAACTATATAACACAAATATGCCTGTTCCTGACTAAAGCACACATTAAATAATAAATATTTTCTGAATTGCACAATTGTCTGGAGAAATAAATTGTTGAAACATACTGTAGTTTGTGAAAGTCTACATGCAGCTTTCTGAGAAGAAGATTCAGGTGCAGCCTTTTGGTTGACATGGCGCCGGATCACATGGTCTAGAAGAAAGTCCTCCCTCGAACATCTGACTTTACACTCTGGACATGGCAACCATATCTTTCATAAAAACAGATAATTTCATAAATTCATCATAATTATAGAGTAAAACTTTATTCTTATTAAATTGTTTAATGTTTTACAATTTAATAAGAATAAAGGCCATGTGAATTCTAGGACAGAGGTACCTGATTCAAGGACAGCATAACTAAGACCTTAAACTTACCATTAATAATTTCTAGTATTTGCAAACAGGTTAGACTTACTTTGTCCCTAGTTTTAAATTAATACTTTTTATACAGTAGTCACATGCAGTCACAGATTGGTCATTCAATTTTCACATTTCTCATAGTTAGCAGGGTACTTTTATCATGTTCACATAAAAGACATAATGTCTAACATACCACTGCATTGTTTCACCCTGAGATAGGTTCAGGAATATTTTATTACAAATCATAATCTTACCATAAACATAACTATGCATAAGCCAACTAATTACCTGGTTTCTTGACAATCTGGTCCTTTGGTTAACAATGCGTCTCGATTTAGGCTGTGTTTCACAAGGCGTGGTTGATTCCTTTCTTTTCTACAAAACAATTTCAATCATTATGTTTTAAAGGAAAATAAATTTAAAAATCTTGAAATACATAACTCACTTTAACTATGTGAATCAACATATGTTCTTTCATTGTTTATATAATAAAGATTCATCATAATCTGGGGACTATATACATTTCATTAAAACTTTAATCAACAGCACTACAAGAAGTAAAATATTCTTTGTTGTATTCCTGACAACTAAAGATTATTTAAATCTATACTTACTGAACATGCTCCTGATGTCATTGAAGCTGGAATCTCTATTGCCACATCATTGGTCAGGCAAACAACTACATAATCTAGTGGTTGCTTTACACTCCTACAATATTGATGACAAAAACTTATTTAACACTTTTAAGCTTGAAGATTACTAATGATTGCCAAATGTACCAGGTTCAAACCCAGGCCACCACATACCAAATTCATTACTCTTACTTATGCGGGCTTTATACAACCATTTTACTGGTATGCTTATCAAAGTAACCAAACTTTATTGTCAAATTTATTTATTATAACAGATAATCACAGTAACAAAGGCCAACACAATAAGGGTAGTTATTGAAAGACTCATCATAACTTGCTTGCTTATTGCAAAGGTGGTACTTGTTACAATACAGTCTAATTATACTGGTAAGACGAGTCAGTCGGCATGATTTAACGGATATATAACATTCAAAAATGGATTTAACATTCCAAAGTAACAAAACTTGAATCAAACTGGATTAAACATTCCAAAGTAACAAAACTTGAATCAAACTAACAATTAAACAAACAAGAGGACCTCAGAGCCGCTCATCTCTAAGACTCATGAAGATTAAACAAAAATATGGCCCATAGATCAAAATATCAAATTTCAGGCACTTATAGGGGCTGTTATTCTAGAACCTTTAGATCTTATGGTTTTGTTATAAGTATAGCCTCATTCTTCTTTTGAGCAGACAAAACTTAATGTCTGGTCTTTGCAGGGGCTGTTACTCTAGAAACAATAGTGGAATGGTAGTCATTTGAATAAATTGGGGTCATATGCTTAAGTCTTAAATCAAATGTCATCAGCACTTCTATCCTGCAGATCAAGTGTTGACACTTGTACAGACAATGAGTGATCACAAAACACACATTTGTCACTATGAGACAGGTGAGCTAAATTTAACTTCAATAATAACAACTTCTTTAAATTTATACATCATGTCACATTTCCTTGCAAACTGAAAATTGTATTATGAATATTATACATAATTATGACATTAACAGGAGTATACATGTAGGAACAGTTTTGAAGTTGAAGCATAACTTGTCATAAATAGTGTACTTCTGTTACCTTATGTTTAAAGATGATACATTAAATGGTTAGAAAGTTATAAAGAAATCTCATGAATGAAAAATGTGGACCAACAGACAGAGGCTTACTACAGGGCACTTATAACAATAAAATATAGGTAACAAGTCCAAGAAAATAGAAAATTCAATTCATTACCTTCTTTTTCAGCCATCGTTTGCGACCTTGTTTAAATATGCGCTTCTCACTTTGTCCTGTTCTGTGATGTTTGCGCTTCCTACTCACAACCTGAGACAAAACGAATGCTTTATATTTATAATTTTCTATATGCCACATAACATATACAAGATTATGGTACAGTCAAATCTTATTACAATGACACCTGTCATACTGACAAATTCACATAACAATATCAATTTGATGGGGATCAATCTTTTACAACATAACTTGGATTGGTTTTAACAGAATATTTGTATACCGACAAAAAAGTCGGAAACCAAAATTGCAATGTAAATGAAATTTTCAGTAGGATGATTTTAGTTTGTAACTATACTTGGAAATATGTACATGAACCCTCAGCTCACGAAATGTCAATATATACTCCCATTCAATATTCTACATTTTTCTACTGAAATTCAGTATACCAACATTTTCGATTTATCACTATTTTTCTCAGTAACAAACAGTGTTGTTATATCGAGTCCTGACTGTATTACAAATAAATAAGATTTTTCTTATCTTAAAATGCAGAAAACTTATATACAATCCTGTCAATAAACAAAGTTAATGTATAAATGATTACCTTCTTATTTCTGGGTTTCCTACATTTTTCAACTTGCTCCATAGTTTCCATATCTCCTGAAACAAACTAAAACAAAGAAAAAGAGTAAGAACATGTCAATCATCATACAATATACTTGTTCTATTAGGTTTCCTGACGTTTTTCAGCAGTATTTCAGTTATATACGGTTGTGGGTTTTCCTGACAATGTTTTCATGGACTGTACTATTATCAGTATTAACTACCCTTTAAAAATTTCTTTTTCCATGAATGAATTGATATATCCCAAAATACAGACATAATATATGGAATTACCTCAGCTCGAGAAATATCAGCATATGGAGTGTGGTAAATGTAGTTCTCAGCTCTAGACTCCAAGTCCTTGTCAGTGTGGACGTCTCCAAGAACAGGCCATTCTTCAACAATGAAGGATGGGGAGCTAACAGAAAAGGGCTCCTCCTCTACACTAATGTTGGTTACAATGGCCCTGTGGCACAACTCTGCCCCTTCCACACTCAAGTGAAGGCCATCAGAGCCCAAATGTTGAGCAACCTAATGATATCAAAAAATTATTTAACAATATGGCTTTTATAACAAATCATAACATGTAATATGTTCAACTGTGAGTACTTAGTATAAGTTTTCTTTAATAATTAAAAAGGTTTTGGTCTACCGACAGACGTGCAAAACAATATACCAGTCCTCTTTAATAGAGCCACTAAGTATACCAGATTTTTAAAAGACTATTTTCACAATTTATTTTAAGACATTGAATGTGAGATATTTCAATTTCATATCACTCTCGACACCTCATTTGTGATGGAACATAATATCACCACAACAGTATGCTAGAAAAGAAGTCATGTTTTCCATCTTCATGCTGAGCAATGGAAAACATGTGTACTAAGATTATGTTTTTTTGTATGACTTTGCTATGGACTATGGAGCAAACATCTAATCTCCCACACTCAGAAGCTCTACTGAGCCGAGTTATCAAAGCTGGTGTAATTTAATCTTCAATATATACTATTTACTTAACAGAAAAGAACTCATTTTTCCTACTCAATGTCAAGACATAATTCATAAAAGAATTGTTTACCAGAAATCTACCACATGCGAGGAATCGAACATAAGGTGTACATGCACTTATTTCCTTCAATGTGATGTTAGCACACACAATCCACTTCCGCATTGCCTTCAGTGTTGTTATTGGTACGTTCTTCCTCAGGCTGGGTCCCCGTTGTGGTATCTCACACAGTATAACTTCAGTGCTTGGACTAGTTTCATGAACTAGGTCACACACCTCAGTCACATTCCTAAATTTGCACAATATTTCCTTCATTAGTTACCATAAAAAATATATGAGGAAATAATTAATAGTGAAAGCAGTCAGTCAGTCAGTCAGTCAGTCAGTCAGTCAGTCAGTCAGTCAGTCAGTCAGTCAGTCAGTCAGTCAGTCAGTCAGTCAGTCAGTCAGTCAGTCAGTCAGTCAGTCAGTCAGTCAGTCAGTCAGTCAGTCAGTCAGTCAGTCAGTCAGTCAGTCAGTCAGTCAGTCAGTCAGTCAGTCAGTCAGTCAGTCAGTCAGTCAGTCAGTCAGTCAGTCAGTCAGTCAGTCAGTCAGTCAGTCAGTCAGTCAGTCAGTCAGTCAGTCAGTCAGTCAGTCAGTCAGTCAGTCAGTCAGTCAGTCAGTCAGTCAGTCAGTCAGTCAGTCAGTCAGTCAGTCAGTCAGTCAGTCAGTCAGTCAGTCAGTCAGTCAGTCAGTCAGTCAGTCAGTCAGTCAGTCAGTCAGTCAGTCAGTCAGTCAGTCAGTCAGTCAGTCAGTCAGTCAGTCAGTCAGTCAGTCAGTCAGTCAGTCAGTCAGTCAGTCAGTCAGTCAGTCAGTCAGTCAGTCAGTCAGTCAGTCAGTCAGTCAGTCAGTCAGTCAGTCAGTCAGTCAGTCAGTCAGTCAGTCAGTCAGTCAGTCAGTCAGTCAGTCAGTCAGTCAGTCAGTCAGTCAGTCAGTCAGTCAGTCAGTCAGTCAGTCAGTCAGTCAGTCAGTCAGTCAGTCAGTCAGTCAGTCAGTCAGTCAGTCAGTCAGTCAGTCAGTCAGTCAGTCAGTCAGTCAGTCAGTCAGTCAGTCAGTCAGTCAGTCAGTCAGTCAGTCAGTCAGTCAGTCAGTCAGTCAGTCAGTCAGTCAGTCAGTCAGTCAGTCAGTCAGTCAGTCAGTCAGTCAGTCAGTCAGTCAGTCAGTCAGTCAGTCAGTCAGTCAGTCAGTCAGTCAGTCAGTCAGTCAGTCAGTCAGTCAGTCAGTCAGTCAGTCAGTCAGTCAGTCAGTCAGTCAGTCAGTCAGTCAGTCAGTCAGTCAGTCAGTCAGTCAGTCAGTCAGTCAGTCAGTCAGTCAGTCAGTCAGTCAGTCAGTCAGTCAGTCAGTCAGTCAGTCAGTCAGTCAGTCAGTCAGTCAGTCAGTCAGTCAGTCAGTCAGTCAGTCAGTCAGTCAGTCAGTCAGTCAGTCAGTCAGTCAGTCAGTCAGTCAGTCAGTCAGTCAGTCAGTCAGTCAGTCAGTCAGTCAGTCAGTCAGTCAGTCAGTCAGTCAGTCAGTCAGTCAGTCAGTCAGTCAGTCAGTCAGTCAGTCAGTCAGTCAGTCAGTCAGTCAGTCAGTCAGTCAGTCAGTCAGTCAGTCAGTCAGTCAGTCAGTCAGTCAGTCAGTCAGTCAGTCAGTCAGTCAGTCAGTCAGTCAGTCAGTCAGTCAGTCAGTCAGTCAGTCAGTCAGTCAGTCAGTCAGTCAGTCAGTCAGTCAGTCAGTCAGTCAGTCAGTCAGTCAGTCAGTCAGTCAGTCAGTCAGTCAGTCAGTCAGTCAGTCAGTCAGTCAGTCAGTCAGTCAGTCAGTCAGTCAGTCAGTCAGTCAGTCAGTCAGTCAGTCAGTCAGTCAGTCAGTCAGTCAGTCAGTCAGTCAGTCAGTCAGTCAGTCAGTCAGTCAGTCAGTCAGTCAGTCAGTCAGTCAGTCAGTCAGTCATGAAATAAGGGTGATACAATAATACAGCATTAATGATTAACAGGACTCATTCATGTTTCAGTCTCTGCTTGGTAATTGAAATCATGAGGTTACCTAATTTCAAATTTCTTCTTAGAAATCATAAATAGAGAAATATTAAGATCAGCTGTTCATGAAGATCAAAACAAAATCTGGTTGATTGAGAAATAACAGTTCAATGCAAAAAAGGCAATCAAACATCAGCAAAGTAGTGCTTATATAACCAACCTGTAGAACAAAATATCATTGTTCAGCACATCATTGGATCCCAGGAACAAGTACAGTTGTTTGTAGCTGACCTTCTTCAAACACACACTCAGCTGATTCCTGAACATTTTCTTATCATCAATGTATCTAGCTCCTACAAATTATGAAATTAAGCAATAATTATACAATGAACAAGAGCAGTTTTCAAAAATGGTATCTTTACAAATCTGTTGAACGAGCATTTACCTTGAACTAACCTATGATGAGTATTAAACACGGAATATTTACCAGTTACCTGCAGTGCCATTTTAAATAACTGTGTGGTATTGTTGCGACCTGAGATTTGACAGAGGACCTTTCACTCTCGAAGCAGACGCTGGGTAACTACTAGTGGTGCAACAATATACCGGTACCGGTATATTGCAATACAGCGTCTGGCCAATACGTATTGTGGTACGACTTCCCTGTATTGCGATATTTTATCTAATATTTCAGCACATATTGCAAACAATGTAGCCGACTTTTAAAACTATTGAAGACCGCTACATCTTTTAGAATGTCTAGTATCTTAGATCAAATGGGTCGCCGTTTGTAGAGACATCAAAAAGTTGCCACCACAGCCAACCGATGTATAAGGCAATGCCGCCTTCAGTGTTTCCCTTTGATTCCTGTTTGATTTTGATGCTATAGCTACAAGGAAATAAATCTATGGGTTCAGTTTCATTGTGTTTTTCTTTACATAAAAGTGTGTAATGTATTGCGATACATATCGCAATACGGGTTGGCTGTATCGTTGCACCCCTAGTAACTACAGATGCAGACTAATATTCCTGTTTAGTTTGATGAATGAACAGTGTAATGGTAGCTCAAACACTACTAAAGTTAAATGCAACAAATTGGAGACAAACAATTTGACAGATGACAAATCTATATATGCCCCCTCTTAACGCAATTGGTGGTGTTGGTGGTGGTTAAGTAAAAACCATTTGCAATAGATTCAAAAAGATTAAACAGACTCACCAGAGACGGGTAGACACTCTATTGTTGCATCTTCATCCACAACATTGTTGATTCGATGAACATTGGAATCACCAGCAACCAATGCTAACGGAAAACCTGAAACTAAAACTTCCTCCAACCGATCAACATAATCCATACTGTATCAAATCTACTATAGAAAGCCAGTAAAAGATCAGAAATTCAAAGCTTATATCAATTCTCACACCAGAAAGTAGGTAGCAGCCTACTACTGAGAAGTCAGAATCTTTAATAATTAAATATCAATACAATATCAAAAACAAAACAAACTATTCTCACGTCTGGAAGTAGGTAGCAGCCTAGTCCAAAACGATTAACTAATCTTAATCACAAAACAAACTGATCTTAATGATTAGTAACTGATTCTCACGCCCCAAAGTAGGTAGGTACCTATTGTAAAGCAAACAGAATCAACAATAGTCTAAAGAAAACAAAATCAACAATAATTTGTCAAAACAAAAAGTTCTTACCCCAAAAGTAGGTAGTCACCTATTCCAGAGCTTTTACACTAATCTAACAACAAACGAAATGATCCCAATCACAGATTCGGACGTCCGGTATAAGGCAGAGGCCTTATTCAGAGCAATATAATCTACAGAACGATTTTTTGAGCACAAAAAGAAAGGATCGCGAAAATACAATACAAATATTCCGCAAAACCAAATCTTCTAAGTAAGAGAAACTATGTGCTCAAACAGACTAATGCCAGGAAGAAATGAGGGCAGATCTCACACACAGTACACTTTAAGCAACTATATACGTCTCGATATCGCTTTGAGTCGTGAAAATTGCAATAAGCAAAGTGTAACGTGTCTTTCATCAACGGTATAAACCTCCGAAAGAAAGAGTATCCACGATTCGAGTATTTCCCGCCACTAGACTCCGACTGTGGCCGCCACTTTCCGTATATTTCCGTGAGATAATACCATATTTGGTCATTGCCCGCTAGAGACCAACAGGCCTCTGATAAGTAGCGTTCCCTGTAGCTACGTATTCTCTCTTTTTTATGACGTCATTAAAATTATATGACGTCATAGATATTTTAGAACACTTTTCACTCTACAATGCGGTTTTATAACACATCTTAATGTTCATTTAGTCCAGTAAACGTAGCTGGAAAATGCACCTAACCTAGACATAATTGCAACAGTTTGTTTCTCTGCATATTATGAGAGTAAAACCTGTCTAGTGTCTTGAGAAAAAAAATAACCATGTCTAGGGTGAATGGAAAATATATTTTTGTGAGGATTTATTGAAGCATATGTACACGAGAAAATAGAAAAATGTGCTATGATCCTGAATAATAATTTTGATCAGTATAGCTGTGTTTTCTTGTTTATTTTGAGTAAGTTTGGTTGATGAAGTGTAAGTGACTAACTGTTATTAGTAACTGACATATTTTTTGTCATTTCGATATATATATTTTCGTAATTTTAGGGGTAAAATTACCCCACCCACTTTTGAACAAATTAGTAGATTGAAAAACAAAATACATATATCGTATTAGTTAAACCAATTAATATTTATTATGTCTATAAACTATCATAAATACATTTAAAACCCTTTTTTTAATACATTCTAGTATGTTTACATGTATAAACATTATATAAATTAACTGGACTAAGTGGTAACATTATTTCATCCAAAATTTTGAAAAAGTGAAATCAAACATGCCTTTTGAAAAAAACATATCAAATATTACATATGACAATTATTGGATGTCATAATTATTCTAGAATACACCAGAAGCATACTTGTAGTTGATATTTTCTTACATAAGCATGTGCTTAAGTAACATTGGAATTACAAATCACATATAATGTTGTCTGGCATAAAGTAAATTGCTAGACAGTCAATCGTTTCAACAGAAACGTTGATTGAAAGACTCACAGTCATTTGTAACATGTTATAATTATCATTAGGATAAAAAGAAAATATCAGAACATATACATGTACATCATTATACACTAATTACACTTTATACCAATTTCGTACATACAAGTACATTATGATAGTAGAAAATTTGGTAATTTCCTAAGTCTCATTAAATTCTTCTACCAAATTACAATTTACTGATTTAAACGTATACTATGAATATTGATTCAATTGAATGGTTATGCAAATTATGTAAGATGGTGTTATGTTTTAATTTAGCATCTGTAACTGTTTATCCAAGCTGAACATGTGCATGATACTATGTATATATGCAACCAACACCTACGTAGAGCTGTCTTCAGCATCTACCTCTGTAAGTGTTACTGAGTTTGAACAGCTTACACCACGGCATTCTCCACAACCAGCTGAACATTCAAGACCATGTTTTCGACAAGTACATCTTTTGCTGTCACAATTGACCTTGCAATTACACCGAACTACATTCAACAAAATTTCGGGGGCTGGAGGAAGATCCGTCTTGATTGGTACATATATTCCGTCCTTCAGTTCCCATCCAAAATCTACAGGTCTAAGACTTGAGTCACCCATCCATTGCCTGCACTGTAAATAAACGCGTAGACTGTGATATGCAGCGGCAGCTGAAGTTGGTGGTAACGTGTGAACTTGCACACAAACTGTACTTGTCATTTCTTTTGCTGCAAACTTTCTACACCGCAACGAGTCTAATCGTACGCGATGATCCCCATCGACCAATATAGCAAGGGATCTTTCACCTAACGCCACAATATCCTCTTTTGAGTCACAGGTGATGAACTTGTCTTCCAGTCTCTTGTAACTGTGTATTTGTTTTCAGTACTAGAAGTGCAATGGCTTTGCCTATACCGAAAATTCTAGAGGTTGTGTCACATCCGGTAAGAGCATGCAGGAAAGTAAGTGGAAGACAAGTGACATGGCCTAACGCTTTTCTTGTTTTTTTTGTATATCCCATGTCTTTCTCTGATATGTTGAAGTTTGTTTTATATCAGACCTGAAGTATATGATCTGTTGATCAGCTGTTCTGTTGATGAGGAGCACCAATAAGTCGGTGTCTTCTCCAATCACATAAGTAATATTGGTATCAGCAGATGTTAATGCAGTTTCAACAATCGTTGTACATATATTAGTATCTCCTGGCGCAAAGATCACTGTTATTCCTTTCTGTTTGAGGAATTCTCCCAATATATAAACGAACGCCTGTTTGTTTTCTTTATTCCTTAAAAACACGTCTTTCTTTGATCGGAACGGTGTACTAAGTTCAAATTTTACCCTGGTACCAACACCCCCGCTATTCCGTTTGTAGTGCATAATGTCCTTTGTTGACGGGTCTTGGTCGTATCCATCGAAAACAACGACTGTCTTGTCGTATCGCCCCTTAGGTCAAATACTGCTCACAGATGGTATAGAAAGTCACATTTCTCGTCCACGGTATTTTATGAATTAGAGACCCACCGTCTACGACATACGAGTACAAACATGAAGTTTGCTGAGCAACATCTTCTCCCGTATTTCTGTGAGATCCTTGGAAGGCCATTGTTTTCAAACATAGAAGATGGTAAACTGCAAAGTTCATACTTGAAAATTGAAGCAATATCATCGATATATCTGTTCGCAGCACTTGTTAATCTTTGGAAAAGTAGCTGGGGGTCAATCGTTAATGTTTCACCCGATAACTTGATTGAATTCTTTTCATTCATGACGACGATTTGTTGAGATTTTTTATAAGTGTATTTATCAATTGATTTGTCAACCATATCTGGTAAGATTTTACAACCAATTGCAACAGCTTATTCTGAGTTTACTAATTCGTTAATTGTAATAATTGCCCCCTCGTTGCTTTCAATATAGCAGACTACTCGTACATCATTAAATCCTTCTGATAATGCAATACAAGGTGGCCTACCAGACGATTTCGTGCTAGTGTCATCTTTTGCATACATGTCAGGTACCTGCTTCATAGTGCGAAAGTTCACACTACATTGTTGATGGTAAATGGCTTCTGCAGCTTGCAAATCAATCACTGAGTCTAATCTTCCAAGTACCTCCTTACCCCATGAGTCATTTCTTCTATAACATATATGTTTAATAGTGGAAGAAAAAATAAATTGTTCAACTCTATGAATGTCATTATTTTTACAATGGTATGAACAAAAGAAACAGTTAGACTTAAAATTGAATGGTATACAACTAGATCGAGTTGTCAATGAATCAAGTGTATTATTATTAATATCATTCTTAATATATCTAAGGTCAGTGAACTTCCGTCTGCACTCTATGTGAACTGAATCTCCTGGTGCAACCGATATGTACGAATGTCTCTGCTCACTAGCTCTGTTTATTGTGGATGCTCCCTTTTCACGTAAAAGGACAGTTGACGTTTCATCGTTCAATGGTCTTTAACATATGGGACAGATTATTTCCTTAAAAAATAAGACAAAGATGTGATTGTACAATTCGAGCTTAACAAAAGAATCAATTCCTTCCAGACATTGATTCACCTGAAACCAATACTTTTCAGAACTAACATGAAAGATGATGGATTTATTGTGTCAAAAGTTTACTTTTTTGTGATTCGAAAACATGCATATTGAAACTATTAGGCCTATATATTTGGTTACTAAAAGAAGCTAGTACTGCAAGTGGCACATTTTGACGTTGTTTGGTATATTTTGATAATGTATGAGTTTTACTTACGACTGTCGATATGTTCATTGGTTCTACCATTATCATTTAATATGTGTCGGCTCCACAACAGTCTACAATGTCCATCTATCTGTAAAAAATAAGTATTAAATGCAATATTCTCGTAAATAGTGTATAACAGGCTGCATTAATTACATGAGTTTAAATATGCTGTAAAAACTTATCTATAAATATCTGAGTTTAAAATGACCTTTCTCTAGTTAATATCAAATATACCAAAAGCAAGGGAAATCTCTATTAGTCTTTTTAGAATATAGAAAAAAAGAATCTATAGCATACTAGATTTATACAGCAGAATGTAATTGTTCCTCTCCAAGCACTCCATAATATAGTATGATGTAGCTCTAGATAGCTCTACCATGCAATTCAATACTGAAATGTAAAAAATGAACGAAATTAGATATAGTATAGATCACGAAACATGATTGTAATCAATGCCATTAAACAAAAATAAATGAAAAACAAAGAAAGGCCAAAACCAATATTGTTTGAATTTAAAATTTATGTTACGAAAAATCGGAAAATGAACGCAGTAATGTAACATACCGTCGAATTACTTACCGAAGAACAGATTGGTACAAGTAGTAAACCACAAATTCAGTTAGGACAAATAGAAAAATGTTTTTACTTATATCTTGCGTTTCCTGCTCGTCTTATTTTTTATTTGAATAGGCTGACAGACAAAACAGCCTGCCACTCACACACGGTTCCCTGTATCCTTTATCATCTACCCATTCTGGCTGTTTTGTCGTTTATCTAAATGGTAGTATTGGGATTTTTAAATGTAAAGTGTTTTAGCAGTTACGTAATAATTAAGTACTACTCAGCGTAATTACACGCCATTCATAAAATAATGGCGGAAGATAATTGTATATATTTAATGACTTTATTTCATTCATAATACATGACTGCAATTTCCTTTGTATTTTAAGTGGAACAAACTAGTTCGAAAATGACTAAACTAGCAATCCCATTCATTATGTTCAGACAACAGTGTTCTACAAACGAATGTATATTTTAAGTTCCGGCGCAGAAAAGGGAAGTGATGTTGACAAATATTGTTAACAGAAAAACAGTCGAGATGTATAATGTATACTAAATGGCGTCGCTTTTGAGTCATTGCACAGTATGTTTTTAGTGCCCATAATAGTATAGAAATGATGTTTCTATATATTTTATTGGACTGTAAGTAGAGTTACAATTTATTTTAAATACCATATGTCCATATGTGGATGCGCCCATAAATAGTATTTTTTAGAAACAATGTGATTGGACATCATCTACAACAGCTTCCTAGAATTCCACTTCAATGATACTTACATCCACTTGAAATCATCTTCCGAGATTGTGAAACAATTGGATTTATAAAACTATGATTACGTATAAGTTACCTACTTATGACGATTACAATTTCCCATGACTATAACTGTCTTATCAATGAACATACATGTGTATGTATACACAGTGTATATAAGACAAACAAATCCCTACAGAAGACAAACCAACATTTCTACTCGACAGGAGAACAAACAATAATTTGACTGTAAATTGTTTAGCGCGTGAAAGAAGAATCAAAATATCAGAAGCTGTACTTCATCAACATAAGGTAAAATTGTTTTATTTTACCACAAACAATGCCATGTTTCTATAATTAATGATTTTTCATTTTTGATAATCAAACGTTATACCTACTGATAAAATCTAAATCAATTTTGGACCCTTTTTAGACAAAAAATGATATTTTTTTTCAGCCCGCAATAGGAGGCAACTGCCTACATGCCTCCATGTAATTTACGGCCCTGGGCTCAGAAGTATATGTGATGTATAAGGGCATTTTCTGAACCCAATCATGGTATCATTGGTGGTAGTTCAAATTTTAACTAAAATGTTAAAGCTTCGAAAATTAAGCAAGAATTTATTATAATCACTAACATTATTTATAAATGTAACATCATATTGTATATGTATATACTGCGTAGTTTCAGTCTATTATGCAATGAACGTTGTGTTATTGTATCTAAATTTGTTTGTAGGTAGAGTACCAATAGTATCCGAACACTAAACTATCAGATTTAGCGTACAACTACAGTTCAAATCATGGCATTATCAAGATTTATGGTAGTGGTGTTGGTAGCTGTTATATTTGCATCACTTATTCACGATACAAATGCTCAAAGAAGGAAACTGTGTAGATTTAACCGCCTAACGAATACATGCAATGACGTCATACCTCGTGGCTTGAGGCAAAATGGCGGAGACATTGTAGGACGTTGCGCCGCCACTGGAGGAGAATGTGACGTGTTTGAAGGACGAAAACGCGCAAGATGTCTGTGTGCTTCATCTGACAGACTGTTTTAAGTCATAATTGGAATCTTGCATCGCCACATTTTAAAGATGAACAAAACTATTTCATAATTGGGTTACAGTTTCAGTAATCGATTACTGATAAACATTGTGACGAGTGTTAAGATGCAACAGTTTTTGTGTGTGCTATGTGAATATTCATTATCATGGTTGTTATTTTACTTATTTTAAATACTTCTGATATATTTATAAGATTTTTCACGACTATATTGTCCGTATTTTATATTTTGTATGTGTTGTATTAATTTATTTGTGACGTCGTTTTGTAAATTGAGTGGTTTATTTATTTTTTAATTCCACTTCAAAATATGTTACTTTTTATATTTAAATATACATGTATATTTTGGAACTGTTATTTTCTACGAAATATATTTTTAAGAGAATTTATTGTTTTGTTATGCTATTAATTTTGTAAAATACAGTCTTGTTCAATTTAAATTAATTCAGTCTTGGTGTGGATTGAGATAAATTGCGATGTCTTTAACAAAGTATGTCCGGAATTGATGGGCGAGAACAAAAGTTAATCAAATGTTGCATCCAACATTTAAAGCCATATTGTCCACACATCAAGAGTACAGTATAATAAAACAAAACATATACACATTTATGTTATCTCTTTTCATACGGCTATATGGTAGTTTCAAACCGTCTAATTTCAGTTCATTTTACAAAAAGGGCAGTCTGTTATTTGATATTGACATGTTTATAACCGAAAGTAGCCGATTTGGTAAAAACGAAAGTAGGATTTTTGACAGACCGGCAATGATTGTCTAATGTGTCGTTTTGATAACGAAAATGGAATGACATTAGGTTCCTTTACAACAAATATTATTTCACATGTGTCTTCATGTCAGAAATTCAAATTTAATTCTTCAGTGACAGCGATATTTCTTAGAAGAAGACATGCGTTAAATGTTTTATTTATTGCAAATTGTGTCAAACAGCATGAATGAGTGGAAATCAAGGGAACTAATTAAATTAACAAGTACAATGTTTTTCCAAGGTTGATATCAGTAATTTATGCACGTTTATTAGCACTGCAATTTGAAGAAGTTCCGTTGATTCCTTCTTCGAAATAACCTCCCTGCCCGAAGCCCGGGACAAGTAAAATTACCGTCAGTAAAATAACATTTCGTCTCTCTGAACAGGCATTTAGTCGTGTTCTGGTTTGTCTAGCTTTTTCAAAGTTGTCACAGCAGTTAATGACGTAGTACGCACAATTTGGTTTGGGTAACAGCACTTTTTATCAACTATCGTAACCATTCTTATTTTGTTTTCGGTTAAACAAATCAAAACAACACGTTTCTTCGTTATTTTGACGGTACAAAGCCCGGCAAAATTATGCCAGAGCCGCCTAAACATGAACATTTAAGGTCAAGAAGGCGTACGAACAGAAACGTGAGAGGTTCTTTTCTTCCACGTTGGCAGCAAGGTCGTACTTGGCTGATGCATGACTCCAGCAAAAATACTATGTATCGCTCGACATATAAAACCATGGTCGTAGCAGAAAATGAATCAGTATTTGTCAAGGGAACAACTTAGTTGTGTCCTGCGAAGCTCACATCAAATCCGCGGGTAAAATGGCAGCGAAAACTGTGCCTGTTAGTCAGAGTCAAGGACCTTAATGTTCACAAAAGTTGAAAAAGGCAGAAAATGGCAGACTTGTTATTCTAATGAGAAGTGCACATGCTGTCGCAAAACATAATATTACGAAAGCCTGGTGGTGACATTTCGGCTTCAATAATTCTCAAATTCAACTTCATGAATTCACAATTTCATCTTCCTGAATTCATGATTTCACGATCTTAATTTCACGAATTCAACTTAACGAACTCACAAGTTCAACATCACAAGTTCACAATTTCATTTTCAAGAATGTACGATTTCAAGTTAATGACTTCAGGATTTCAACTTCATGAATCAATTCTTTTTAGTATTCAAATTGTGAATTCGTGAAGTTGAAATCATGAATTCAAGAAATCGAAATCTACAATAATTAAAATACAAAGCTATCGCAGTTTCTGTTAGATAATTTAACGCAGATACACATCTGTTTTCATTCTGTAAGCTTACCTCAAACGCGTTTGGTATTTTCTTCCTGTAATAACAATTGTTAACAATAATTTGTCACAGATACAACTTAAAGAGCATAGCGAAATTCTTGTATAAAGTCTCAGTAAAACAATCTTTATAAGGTATATCAGGCCTGAGCAACCAGCGCACCTTAAACTAGTTTTCACTTGTCCGTGCTTTTGGCGTTTAAAAAATGTGTGCATCATATTCTGGTTGACATTTATATGTACTTTTAAATACTATTTACAAATATAATTTTAGGCAACAGGACGGGTCCTGTGGCTTTTTGAAGAGGGATTGACCACACTTGCTGGTAACACATTGTCTTGCTCATCGACTTGAGCTGGCGTTCAAATATGCTATCAAAGAATATGCATCCAGAGTGTACCAAAAAGAAACAACCTTGCTTATTGTACCACAATGGTCCAAAAGAAAAGGTAGGTAAATTTCAATGACAGTAAATACTTATTAGATAAAGCTAAACATACATTTTGCGTTGATATTCATATAAACCTTTCTTACTTCCCTTTCAAGCTTGCAGAGGGCATTTGAGGAACTGAAGATGAAACGGATCCTGCCAATCCGCATTGGAGGAACAAGGTGGTTGCCGCACTTTGACAGAGAAATTAATGTTTACGTGAAGCATATGGGGTGTTCCGATACCATCTGAAAAACTTAAACAAAAATTACAAGGCTGATGGTTTGGGAAAGCTGCTTCAAGACGGTCATGTAGTAATCTTCATACTGACCTTGAAGGTTTATTTGCTGATTTTAGAGGAATGATATTGATTATTTATTGAGGGGCGTGTCAACTTCTGAGAGAGATTTAAGTAAGATGAAACACTAAGGTAGATCGAACCCCACAAGCGATATTTTCTCCCTGCTTGTCAACGAAATATAAAAATAAGTAATATACAGGTCAAAGTTGGTGCATGTCGGTTTGTTATTGTGTATGATTGAAACAATATTGCCTCTCTTTCAGCGTGTTATAGACCTGACGACGAAGCTGTCACTGTACTCGGACCTGAATGAAGGCAATAAAGGCTTCACGTGTTCACATGCATTCTTTAATTGTACCATCAATGGCGGGTAAATATCAATTCAAGTTACACATCAGTTGTGACAATATTTGATGTGTCACACTGATCATTCAGACTGTATATGTTTTGTAAATATAGAGACTTTGGAGCAACTTAGACACAACAGCTGATTTTGCAACACCTGCATGGTTCAATAAAAGATTAAATCAAATTTAAATCACATTTTATGAATTCAAGTCTGGCAACCCAAGCGTGTATATTTTGTCTTGCTGGAGGACTTAAATTAGGCATCTGTTTATAGCTATTGCGTAATTTACAGCAATGATATTCCGAGGGGAAATATCAGGGTTAGCATACCCTTCAAGGGTCAAAGGCCCCAGGCAGGTCAAGGTCAGAATGCCTTGATCAATGTTCTAGTAAAATAGCAAAACATGCATGCAATTGTCTTTGGTTGTAAAGCAAATTATACAATCACAATGAATATTTCGATTAACAACTTAGATTTTACTGCTAGTTAATCATTTTGGTCTGCCAGGCAATTCATACCGCCTCTTTTCCCTACAGTATGTACCCTTTAAGTTTGTGTGGGGAGGCACTGTCTTATGTATGTGGCGTCCCTGTAGCAACTTATTCTCTCTCTTTTCAACACAAAAATACAGTGTTGTGGTTTCAATAAAATACAAAGTCGCATAAATTAGGCAATAATATGAGGGGCCTATGAGGTTTAAGTAAACTCCTAACCCCCCCCCCCCCACAAAGTGTTGTGAATCACATGACCTGTCACATGGACAACAAGCCAGAAGTCTAAACCAAAGTCCCAGACTTGCAATAATTTTAAAGAAACTTACATACCAACAACACTAACAAACATTATGTAATTACCAACTTTTGGTGGTTGAGATTTCTGTGTTAGACTTCTTGTGCTGTCGATTTAAACCCCCAGTATTTTTACTGAAAGTTACAGGGCTGTATTTCGCTGTATGGTTATTATTTTGTTTTATGTTTTAAATGTATGTTATATTTCCCTTTCCCCTGTGCAATTCTTTCACTTTATAAAGTGTTCATGTTATTTTCTCCCCAGTTTTGGCATATTTTTGCCAGCTGTCTTGACTTGACTTGTCCTGTGATCTTTTCCATCCATTAATTCCCCCCCTTTCACTGGTTGTCCTCTTTGGTTTGTATTTGCGTTTATTTATCGTCGCCACCGGTTTCCCATATGGGCGACGCCTCCAGAAGAATGTTAGTCATATTATATTTTTGGAGGATAGTGCATGATACAGAAGATGCCCCAGTTCCAGAAAGATCCCTGGTTCTTTTACGGGGACATCCTAGGTAAGGCCTATTATAATGTACATATTTAAAGCATACGTTTTGTGTTTACTTCATATTAATGGTTATTTAAGATAACAGATGATATAGCCTTTTAAACAGATGATTATTTTTCAAATATTAATATGAAAGATGGGGAATATTTCTTGATCTGCACTCGCAATGATTTTGTTTAATATAAAGTACATGTATATTATGTTAGAGACAACACTCACAATGCCATCTATTGTCTTAAAGAATAAATTCTCAAAGAATTTAAAAGCAGAGCATGTTTGTGTTTTAAATTTAAATATGATCACAGGAAGTTTCACTTGTTTGTTTCTGATTTAACACGCAAACCATCTCTACATGTAACTGATTACCTGGCCACATGAATCAGTGGTTGGAGACACAATGTCGTATGTCAATCATCATAGAGAGCTAAAGAAATAGTGTATTGTCTAAGGACACCCCGGCCGAGGATTGAACCCGGGACCTCCGAATTCGAAGTCCAGTGCGCTACCAACTGCACTAATGCCGACTCCATGTATAAGCTGTATTTCTGAAATTGTGAGCCAGCTTCATGTTCCAGTTATCACTCATAGTCATCGGATACCTAATATTACACAATAATACATAAGCCGTGTCAGTGGGGTTCGAACTACCTTTCAAAAGACACAATTCGGCTACTTATTAAACTTAACGTCAGGATGACACCACTAGTTGCTTTAACCGTCCAAAGAGATATAAAAACGGAACTAAATTGTCAAAGGATCAGGTCAGGGAATGAACTAATCATTTTACCTCAAAACATATAACTAAACGCAAAGTACACTACACACTATGTTTATTATAATAAAACATCAAACAAATAACATAATTTCAGATAAACTAAAAAGAAAAAATGTATGAATACTCTTATATGAATACTCTTATTTGGTGGCGATGCGACTTTAATCTTTTATACGACAAACAAATGTTGTTTTCATCTTTTTTAGTCCAACACATGCTAAATGAAAATACTTTATACGACAGTCTTTCTTCGTACATGTAGCCATCTTCCCGTACTCTCCTTGATTGCAAAAGCAAAATGTACTTCCCTCGGCTGTAAACAAAAAACAAGATAATGTTACACACCAAATATCTAAGCTCTTCGCCTTACTGTTTATTTTAAGAAGATTTTTTAAGTTTGTCCTTTCGGTTGCCATGGCAACCAGAGTTCTGCATAGAATAAATTCAACTTTGAAAGGGCAACACCCAATGAACATCCCTGGGAAGTGTCATCAAAATTGACCAAGCGGTTAAGGAGAAGATGACGCTTGAAGCAATTGTTGACGACGGATGACGCACGACGCACGCCGGACGCCGGACACAGACCGATCACAATAGCAGGTGAGCTAAAACAATGTTTTATGCATGTTCCAGTTTCAGACATTACCTGAAGTTGACTTGGTTCAAGACCAGTGTAGGCTGCAATTTATTCTATATGCAGTTTTACTAATAATCTTGATCAAAACCATTTATCACAGAAAATAAGATATAGAGGATATTTTGTTGATTTCAGTGTAAGATGGTATTTTATTTCACGAGTGGTCATAGAAAAAATATTTTCACAAGTAAAAATGTTAATTTTCTATGGCCACAAGTGAAATGATCAAGTTATCATTCACTAATATTTACATTCACTAATATTTTACACTCTTTAACCCATATGCATGAAATAAATTGTATGTTTAATGCCTCCTGTAAAACACCAAACAAAGCAAGATAATTATCATTTATATACTGGTACTTTAAACAATTGTAACATGATTTTGTTTAATTAATTGGTTTTACACATTTTTCAACAATATTTCAGTTATATAGATGGGCAGTTTCCTAACCATCATTCCTGTGAAGAATCAGTACTAGACACCATTCCTCCGTGCCAAATGTGTCTCACGCTGGGATTCGAACCCACACGGCAGAGGTCTAGACGTCAGGGACTACTTAACCCCTCGACTACGGAGGCGGTTATAGTACTCCTAAAATAAAAAAAACACACTTACTTTGACAGTCTGGACAAAGCCACTTTCCTGATGGTGGATAGTAAATACCAACACAGGGGAAATGGAACCAGCCAACAAAGCAACCAGTCCCGTCACAATAAATCAGTTGAGCCTCCTCCTGCCCTTTACACCAACAGAATGATTCCGGAGGGTTGTTAGTCTGACCTTCAGGTACATTACTGTCCACTGGCACATTTGATTCTCCATGGACATCTGAAAAATATAACATTGCGCCACATGACATAACTAACAAGCTGGAACGCCACCAAGCAGATAGTTTTTATTGTTTTAAATATTCTCAAGTATACATTCACTAATATTTTAATTTTAGAGTTAAAGCTTGATTTTTTAATTTCTCACCTTTCAAAATAGCTATTTCATGTTTTGAGAAGTTGGTCACCTTTTTGGAAAATTTTATATTCATTAGTTCTACTTTAAGTCAGATTGCATATACATGAATGCTCAGACCTGTCGCTCATAGACTGTATGCAGTCTGGCAGTGTCATTAAACTGTTCTGTTGATCTTGGATATTATGTTAGTTTAAATAATAGTGATTGTGGATTAAGAATTATCATTAAATGTGAAATAAATAGAGTGTCTTAATTAAAGTACGAACATAACTATATATATTTGAAATAGAAATACATTTGAATAATATTATACTCATCATAAACATTTACATGCATTTATAATATTTTAATTACCGAGAACATTTAAATTAAAACATATTTAAATTTGAAACGTTGTGGAACTCATTGATTGCTTTGCCAGAAATTTAGTGTAACAACTAACTACGTGTTCAGTGAGTACGAGACGACTGAACCCGACCCTAGCACGTGTACTTCGTGAACCGCTAAGTCAATAGCTAGTTATCCAAAACAGCGACTTACGCACCAGCCCAAGTAGTCAGTGTGGGTAACGAAGCGTCGTTCCATGTTGCCATATACACCTAGCTTATATAAAAAGAACTCTACCTTTCTGCTTTCTCTTCCTAGTTTCCATGGCCTTTTTGCTCCCTCTTTCCTCCTCTCTGTGACATCACTTATACCATCTAGGTGCATTCTAACCTCTTCGACAGTCAGCAAAGTTTTTTCAGACAATTCCAACTCACTTACACCAGACATGAACGCCCGTTTAATGAGCTCAGATGGTGGTTTTATCAGTTCTTCTTTATTCAATGTTTCTTTCACAGATTTTTCATAGTTTTTTTCTGATGACAGGTAGTGGCCAATATTGGTCTCGTCTGGTATAGGTACAGGTAGATATGTTATTTTTGGCCCTTCAGGAAACCATCGCATTTCATCGAAATTTGATTCAATCAGCCCTTTTTTGCACACAGGATGAATGCAATCTAATTTGAAACACGGCAGCAACATGAACACATATTTGCACTGGTATGCTTTACTGTATGATTGTCTATCATTTTTTGTACACTTTCAAGGTAGTCATAAAGCTCTGTTTTTTCAGATTTAAGCTGGTTCTTTTCCTTTTTTTTACCTTTCAGAAACATTTAAATTGCCTCTTTCATAGAACCATTATAGTTGAACTTGATACCAAGATAGACAAAAGAATCAACAATTTCAATAGCTTCATTGTTTATGAGCCAGACTGGATACATAGCTTTCTTTCTTTTGCTAAAACTACAAATCTTAGTTTTACTTATGTTTATCTTAAGGCCCCATTTTAATGAATATGCGTATAAATTATCTAGCTGGGATTGTAGGCTTTTCTCATCAGTAGTAAAAATCGCCATATCATCTGCAAATAACAGCATGTGTATACAAAGTTGGTTTATAGCATACTCAGTAAGTGAGGTAAAATCAATATTTCTTGTAAAATCATTCACAAATAACATAAAAAGAATAGGCGACAAAGGTTCCCCTTGTTTTACGCCAAGAGTTATATCAAAGAAATCTGACATATAGACCAATATATGTATTCATCGTATGCATTCCGTTTTGATGGAAACAATGTAAGACCGGGTACGAGGTGTACTAGTTATGTAAACAATTGGAAAACATTGGACGTGAGCGTAGAAAAAGGCCCATTGGGTACACAAATCAAAATTCAACATTTTTAGCTTGGATCATTGTTTTCCTCTACGAAAAAATCTTTTGAAATGAAGCTATGGAGCATTGTTTTCAAGTACGGCGTTTTGAAAATACATCGTACTATGAGCATAGCTTGTCAGGTTTAATGGACGGTAATGTCGCGAAACACCCATACTTAATTTCAGCTATGTTTGCAATAATTTGACTTATTGAATGATTCATTGAAAGATTTGCTTGAGATTATATATGCACTTTATTCAGAGAAACTATCAAAACAGAAATAAAATTAAAAAATTTAAAATATCTAATACATTTTGTGCACGGTGTAATTTTGCTGTAATTTCTACATCTATTGAAGAATGAACTGTAGGTCAAAATCTTAAGTTAATTATACCCAATGCGTTCATGCAGTATTAATTAAATGAGAGGCGTCTATAGCGGTGTTTATTGTGAAGAATCGAAATTTACACAAATTTCTATAACGAATTAACATATTTCATAATGATAATTTCATATAGAAGAATTCAAATATCAACCAATGTTTAACACAGCATGTAGTTTGCATATCGCACTGCAATTCTACCTTTTATGAAAGGAACACAAATATGTTGGTCTCTTATAACTTATGATTTGGGGTATAAAATGAATTTTCAAGTGTACATAAATTTTGTAAAATACTGTAGCTTAAATTTCCCTATGACTCTGCAAAGTCGGATAAAAGAATGCATTCAGACTTTATATATTACATCGCGAGAACACAAACAACCTCTAGCGAACTCATTCAAATTACTAAAAGAATGTCTTGCCTACGGACATTCAATGGAGGAATCCTCCGCAGTCCGGAATCTCCTCTTATCCGAACGTATTAGTTTGTCCAAAGGGTCGTTCGGATTTGGGAGTTTCCACTGTATATAGACGTTGACAACAGGTGACTATGGGTCTACTTCAAACGATATTTCGACACAATAAATAAATTAATATAATGAGCAGTAACGTTAGTAATTATCGTTCTAATTGATATTATATACATACATAAAGACGTATTGGGTGACTACAGGTCTACTTAAAACGACAACACATGTGACATGTAGGACAAATTGTATTGTTATCAATTACATTGTGAAAACAGGTGTAATCATAATTGCATTATGCTGATGCATCTACAGACACCTTTATAAGGCTCCGTGGCATTTTAAGATAAAAGTAATATTTAATAAGTTGCATATCTATCGCATCCAATTTTAAATGATTTAATATATGTACAGGCTATATATTACAAATTCCTAAAATGATGGGATGTTTAAATTTTGATAAGGTTTTTATGAGAATCAATAATAATTGCATAAAAAGTAAGTTAAGTTGACAGAGGATTTTCGGGATTTGAAAATATCAACCTTGAATATTGACTGAGTAAACTCCGTCCGTAAACGATATGGGCGATACAAAACAGAGGAGTATATTCACTTCAGGTAAATAGCTATAAGATATTCACTTTATGTAAGATCCCCCCTGTTGTATTGTAAACATGAAGTGTCAGATAAACGTGGTTGCAGAATATATCAGTAAAATATGTGTTATCCGAGTGAAGGTATCCATGGAAAATATTCTACCTCTTATGTGTTACAAATTATTTATATGAAAACTATTCCGCATGAGTGTACATCTAATCTTTACGAAAAGACCACCTCAAAATAAAGACCACCTGATTAATAATATTTCTTTAACCAGTTTTTATTTGTTCATGTTTAAACTCAATAATCAGACCACCTCAACACTAAGACCACCAATGGCGGTCACAGTTTATTATTGAGATTTCACAATGCTTAATTTCAAGTAGGAATCTATTCATTACCAGAACAATGCGCAATTTAGATAGATGTTCTACGTATGTACACAAACAATAAAGTTGTATTCATTTAGAGTGCTATCTACTTGATCAAAACAAACATTTAGGAAATTAAATATCGTCTAAGTATAGTTGAGTAATTATTGATGAGATTCGGCGTTTATTTAGGCCATGTCGTTTTATATTTTTGTTAAGCGTCCGCGTGCGTCTTGGTTTTGAGCTCTTTGGGCCAAAACAAACATTTTCGTAAGTTTAGAAAATCGCCAAGGGAAGTAACCGCTGTATCGTATTTACGTATGTTTTTGTCAATCTTCTTTTAACTTGCATGTCTGAAAAAGTGCGTCAGTTTTTCTGTTTGGCTGCTTATGGTTTATAAAGAAACAAGTTGTTTAGTTATATATAAATCATGTTTACCTCAATGAAACATGTGACATGATTCATTCTCTATTATCTGTCTTAGCCGAGTTTTATTTCGAAGAGGTAGCTAGGTTTTGCGAAGCTAGGTTGACGCTTAACAAAACTATACAAAAACAGTATGGCCTTACACTCAACATGGCTTTGTTTACCAATATGAAACTCGATGTATTGATATAGGGTCTACGTGGCTTTATTCAAATATTGAAACAATTAGTTGTTGAGTATTTTGGTTCACCAGGATGTGTCCACAATCTGCGTCGATTTGTAATATTGATACCGGAAACAGAGTAATCCATTCACGTGACCTTGATCGTCACGTGACCCGACACTGATGTGTCCGACAAAATTCCTTGTCGACTGTGATGTTATATACCCACAGTTTTTTCCCTGTCGACTGTGATGTTATATGCCCACAGTTTGTTCCCTGTCGACTGTGATGTTATATGCCCACAGTTTGTTCCCTGTCGACTGTGATGTTATATGCCCACAGTTTGTTCCCTGTCGACTGTGATGTTATATGCCCACAGTTTGTTCCCTGTCGACTGTGATGTTATATGCCCACAGTTTGTTCCCTGTCGACTGTGATGTTATATGCCCACAGTTTGTTCCCTGTCGACTGTGATGCTATATACCCACAGTTTGTTCCCTGTCGACTGTGATGCTATATACCCACAGTTTGTTCCCTGTCGACTGTGATGCTATATGCCCACAGTTTGTTCCCTGTCGACTGTGATGTTATATGCCCACAGTTTGTTCTCTGTCGACTGTGATGTTATATGCCCACAGTTTGTTCCCTGTCGACTGTGATGTTATATGCCCACAGTTTGTACCTGTCGACAGTGTTGTTATAATACCCACAGTTTGTTCCCTGTCGACCGTGCTGTTATATGCCCACAGTTTGTTCCCTATCGACTGTGTTGTTATAATACCCACAGTTTGTTCCCTGTCGACTGTGATGTTATATGTCCACAGCTTGTTCTCTGTCGATTGTGATGTTATATGCCCACAGTTTGTTCCCTGTCGACTGTGATGTTATATACCCACAGTTTGTTCTCTGTCGACTGTGATGTTACATACCCACAGTTTGTTCCCTGTCGACTGTGATGTTATATACCCACAGTTTGTTCCCTGTCGACTGTGATGTTATATACCCACAGTTTGTTCTCTGTCGACTGTGATGTTATATGCCCACAGTTTGTTCCCTGTCGACTGTGATGTTATATGCCCACAGTTTGTTCTCTGTCGACGGTGATGTTATATGCCCACAGTTTGTTCCCTGTCGACTGTGATGTTATATGCCCACAGTTTGTTCCCTGTCGACTGTGATGTTATATGCCCACAGTTTGTTCCCTGTCGACTGTGATGTTATATGCCCACAGTTTGTTCCCTGTCGACTGTGATGCTATATACCCACAGTTTGTTCCCTGTCGACTGTGATGTTATATGCCCACAGTTTGTTCCCTGTCGACTGTGATGTTACATACCCACAGCTTGTTCCCTGTCGACTGTGATGTTATATACCCACAGTTTGTTCTCTGTCGACTGTGATGTTATATACCCACAGCTTGTTCCCTGAATTCGTTTACCATTGTTACAGAACACTCATAGACTGTATCATCATTATAAATAGTATACATTGAATGATGAGTTTTGTACTTAAATAAATATATTTATAAATTATAATTAATATGTTCTGTTCTGGTTTACTTACGCTTTATAATTGCTAAACCAATGATTTATTTCTGTAGCCTTAGACTGCTGTACTACAATATACAATGATGAGTCGACAATTAGAATTGTCTCCCTTGCATTATATACACTATTTTACAAAATCAATGCGAAACAGGATATTTGACAATTACTTTTATCGATCATTATCCTGTATGCTTGAAATGTCAATAACTTGCTTCCGTTTTTTTAAAATTGTTTTTACTATAGAATTTCAATTAAAAGTATTTACAAAAATGTATATCCGGCCTGGTTCTAATGTCACAGGGTGATGTTCACAAAACTGTTTGCAATTATTCAGTATTGTATTTGTCGCTCGCTTTCAATCATTGCCAATATCTTATACTTTTAATTCTGTGAACGTCAATGTAAAAAAATGTATACTTCACTGTGCGACATAAACCTATAAATAAACAAAATCTTAAGACGATGGATTATAAGTTATAAATTATTTATAAATATTTCTTGACTATTGTGCCGTCTTTCAAACACAGCAATTCCGCATACAGTGAATTATAACAAATACTAGAAATGCTTATTGCGATATAATCCCGGATGAAAATGTATTGTCCTACGTTGCTGAATAAATACAGACCCCGTGTTGAAACAGAATTCATTCCTGTGATCGGGATCGATTGCAAAGATAGTTTCGTTCAAACTTTGATCTGGAAAGCGAATTTTAATAAAATATAAAGTATATGAACATTTGCAAATTCATGATTACTGAATTCATATCTCATGTGTATTCAGAAAATTGGTTCTGATTTGACGTCGATAAGTTACAGTATAGCGTATTGCTGAACAGTGTTAAATTTCAAAAGGGTTCAAAATATTAAATAAGAGTGTTTGGCATTTTTGTTCATTGATTAGACGTATTTAATAAAGTGTTCAATAGCTTTCAGAAAATGGTAAATATTTTTTCAGGATCAAATAGATTCAGATCAGTTAATCATTTGGCCCTCGGTTCTGGTTACACAAACTACCAGTGTTTCTTCTGCGATCAATGAGAGCTGTGCATGTAGGCATTGATCTAATCATTTGGTGTAGTTAACTGAAACATGGTGTACAGCACGTACTTTTTTACATTTAATTTTATTTTGGAGATCGATTCATCTGCATCTTAGCTGTCACATAGACACTGCTACACTCCAGCCAATATCAAACGTTAGTTTACTTCCGGTTTAAATTTCTTGATTGTTGTTTGTGTCTACATACATTTATGTGTAGTTGTTTGTCTCTACATACATGTATGTGTAGTTGTTTGTGTATACATACATGTGTGTGTAGTTGTTTGTGTCTACATATGTGTAGTTGTTTGTGTCTACATACATGTATGTGTAGTTGTTTGTGTCCACATACATGTATGTGTAGTTGTTTGTGTCTACATACATGTATGTGTAGTTGTTTGTGTCTACATACATGTACGTGTAGTTGTTTGTGTCTACATACATGTATGTGTAGCTGTTTGTGTCTACATACATGTATGTGTAGTTGTTTGTGTCTACATACATGTATGTGTAGTTGTTTGTGTCTACATACATGTATGTGTAGTTGTTTGTGTCTACATACATGTATGTGTAGTTGTTTGTGTCTACATACATGTATGTGTAGTTGTTTGTGTCTACATACATGTATGTGTAGTTGTTTGTGTCTACATACATGTATGTGTAGTTGTTTGTGTCTACATACATGTATGTGTAGTTGTTTGTGTCTACATACATGTATGTGTAGTTGTTTGTGTCTACATACATGTATGTGTAGTTGTTTGTGTCTACATACATGTATGTGTAGTTGTTTGTGTCTACATACATGTATGTGTAGTTGTTTGTGTCTACATACATGTATGTGTAGTTGTTTGTGTCTACATACATGTATGTGTAGTTGTTTGTGTCTACATACATGTATGTGTAGTTGTTTGTGTCTACATACATGTATGTGTAGTTGTTTGTGTCTACATACATGTATGTGTAGTTGTTTGTGTCTACATACATGTATGTGTAGTTGTTTGTGTCTACATACATATATGTGTAGTTGTTTGTGTCTACATACATGTATGTGTAGTTGTTTGTGTCTACATACATGTATGTGTAGTTGTTTGTGTCTACATACATGTATGTGTAGTTGTTTGTGTCTACATACATGTACGTGTAGTTGTTTGTGTCTACATACATGTACGTGTAGCTGTTTGTGTCTACATACATGTACGTGTAGTTGTTTGTGTCTACATACATGTATGTGTAGTTGTTTGTGTCTACATACATGTATGTGTAGTTGTTTGTGTCTACATACATGTATGTGTAGTTGTTTGTGTCTACATACATGTATGTGTAGTTGTTTGTGTCTACATACATGTATGTGTAGTTGTTTGTGTCTACATACATGTATGTGTAGTTGTTTGTGTCTACATACATGTATGTGTAGTTGTTTGTGTCTACATACATGTATGTGTAGTTGTTTGTGTCTACATACATGTATGTGTAGTTGTTTGTGTCTACATACATGTATGTGTAGTTGTTTGTGTCTACATACATGTATGTGTAGTTGTTTGTGTCTACATACATGTATGTGTAGTTGTTTGTGTCTACATACATGTATGTGTAGTTGTTTGTGTCTACATACATGTATGTGTAGTTGTTTGTGTCTACATACATGTATGTGTAGTTGTTTGTGTCTACATACATGTATGTGTAGTTGTTTGTGTCTACATACATGTATGTGTAGTTGTTTGTGTCTACATACATGTATGTGTAGTTGTTTGTGTCTACATACATGTGTGTGTAGTTGTTTGTGTCTACATACATGTGTGTGTAGTTGTTTGTGTCTACATACATGTACATGTGTGTGTGGCTGTTGACTGATTATCAGCTTATAATGAACGTAATTATCAACACTACTCATATAAAACAATTTCATCTTAACTGGAATATCATTGTACATCTAACATTGTCAGTAGCCATGTTAATTGTGTTGCCATATTGTTTTGTAGTACGCCTTTGTCACCTGTTACTAACATCATACAATTCTGTACGTGCGTTTTATGTATATACATCGGCCTCATTTAAAAAAAATGTTTATAACAAAGACTGTCCACAACGTGGGTTGTATCGTCATATCGTGTATTTTTTTCTTCTGTGGTGTTGTTTTAATTACACCTGACGTAAAAAATATCAATGAGAACGATAAGTAGTACATTACTTATTATTACATTTATTGATGTATTTAATGTGTCGTAATATCGTTTTGAATTAGACCATAGTTACTGTTGTCAACGTCTATGTATATATATGTGTGTATGTATTGTATGTTCACATGGGCTTTTAGACTACTGAAATTGAAAATAAACTTCTATATAATAACATTTTTATGAAGTATCAAAATAAAATATCGAGGACGATTTAATAAGTAACACTTTGATGTAATATAATGTATAATTGAACACCTCTATACCCAAAATTAATCAATAATCCGCTCGTGAAAAGGCTGTATAAAGGTTAATATAATTACATTTACCAGTAAACATTCAAAATGAATTATATACCGGTATTTAATTACAGTATGTACCCCATTATGTTTGATCTATAGTCGAATACTGCAAATTTTCAGATTTTAAAAGTTTCATTAATAGTTTATTCATTTATAACGGCTTGAACTTGTACCAGACAGTTGGTGACACTGGTGAATAAATATATGATAATAAATAAATGAACCATTCACCCCATTAATAGGTAAAACTGCCACATAATTCAGGTAACAAGACAAGCTTAATGTATATTCTACCCTTTTTTATGAATATGGTATTATTTCAATTATAACCACATTGTAGACAACCGATTGTAGACGTACATAATTCTACTAATCCATTCACCTTATAGATTATTTCTAATTTTCAAAAATATCTTTTTTCATAGTTTATATAATTACGGTGTATTATATGCTTGTTATAATTCCTAGATTAGTCATTTAAAGCAAGTTGATTATTAACTCCGATTTATTTCCCCTCTACTTGTCACCCTGTATATATATTTCTATACTACAATCTTAACGAGATAGCGGGACAATGTAGCGTTAAACTACATAATGTAACTATTTTATCAAGTATCGGTCTTGAAAATAGCATAGCGGATTAGTTACTACTTTGATTTAATAGGACTGGCGTATTTTCTATTGGATTTTTAAGTTTAATATTGAAAACAGGCGATTTATGTCAAAATATAATATGTTACAGACCGGACAAATGTGATTTTATAACATTTATTTGTCAGTTCAATACACTGAGTATTGTCATCTGATATTACCCCAGATGTTAATGTGTGGTTTATATTTAACATCGGATACGTGTGTAATTAATTGATGGATTATAATTCAATTCTTAGATAACGTAAAACTGGTTTTAATACGTTTGTTTAAGTGGATTTATTGGTGAAATTTAATACAAAATGGTTTACAAAAGAAGTACTATAAAGGTCCTGCTGGGTCCTGAACATCTTAAACAGACAATATCAGCGCAGGTGAACAGTGATGAGGAATTTCCTCATAAGATTAGTGTTAGAAAACCACTGGAGAATAAACGAAACGTGTTTGAAAAGATCGGGGAGACTAATATTTACAAAAGGACTCGACCTTTTAAAGGTAAGCCACCGACTCTAGAGAGATTTCCATCAAATCTAGAACTTTCTGGGAAAAGAGTTGAAACTGAGGAAGAAAAACAGAAAGCTCGAACTGAAGAAAGTACGGACGCAACAACACCTGGCACTACAAACGATTCAAGTAAACCTGAGGATACTGCACACACAAGAGATACTAGCGCTTCGTCTAAAATGAAAGAGCGTCAATCAGCAAACTTACAAAAATCGAAACAAGGTCGCTCTAGTGCTAACATCGTTTTCTCTCGAAACGTTCTTACTGAGTTTGGGTTGAGCCCACAGCGAACCGACACATTCTCGGGTCACCAAAGACGTCGCGGGCTGAGTGCCGATATAGAACGTCAATTTGAAGAACAAGCTGAAAGACACATACGTACGTGTCAAACTGTTGGCAATGTGAAATGGAGCAGCAGAGCCAATCAAGGTTGCCGGGGACTTAAAAACACTGTATCACCATTACAGTCCCCCATGTCATTCTGCTCAAGTGATAGACTTAATAATTCTTTATCGCGGGACAAATCGTTTTATAGATCTGAAACTGACTTAGACAGATCAGGAATGACGTCATATTTGAGTCAAGTACGCAAGCATGTATCCGGAACGCGGACTATTAGTCAAGCCTGTCAGAAACAGCACCAGCTACCCGAGATCAACGGTAGAACACTGATTGTAGGAACGGGTATATCAAATTCTTAGATCGTGATAAACAACCACACTGACAATGTGTTAAGGAAACTTTAGAACAAATTGTTTGAGTTGTTTGAAATATATATTAAGCACATTTCATTTCATAAGTATCAAACCGGAGACTATATACCGGTATCTTTAAGTGAATATTGGAAACTTGCATATTGCCGGCTGTTTTGCATTTATATAAAAACTGAATCATATATATGATAGTATCAGGCGTGCATTAACATTCTCACCATATGTTTGAAATCTGACTTTGATAAGATATTCGCTAGCTTCGAATTTATTGAACCATAGAGTATGTCTAAATATTGTTAAGAAATTGGATCGTGTGACTTTACATTGCAAACGTTTCAACCACGCTTGTCATCATTAGCAGACTGGCATGAGCGCAGTAGCTGAGTCGGTAGAGCACTGCTAATCTACAGGGCGTTGGTACAAAACTCGGACGAAGCGTATGTTCTTCCGTGATCATTTGACTGAAGATAATGCATCCAATGTTATTTGTCCTCTAAACTTTGATTTATGTGGAGAAATTGTCAGCTGCTCGCAGAAGAGCAGATTAGAATTGGAGCACTGGTTAGGTCAACGGGCCGCCAGATAAAACTGAAATATTATCGAGAAGTGGCGTAAAACCAGAAACGAACAAATCATCATTAGCATTCATTAGACTGTAACGACTGTCGTTGTTCCTACTCAGTATGTATTTACTTGTAACATGTATTCTAGTTTAGATTTCATGTGTGTTATTATATATTCAAGCGTGAATACTGAGCTTAAAACGGAATATTTCAATTATCAGTATAGCACTGGACTTCCAATCTACAGTTTGGAGTACAAACACCAATCGAGGCGTATATTTGTGGCAAGTTGATTGAAGATAATTCATTCAATGTCACGTATCCTTCATATCGATGCCATGGGGGAAGTTGTCAGATGATTACGAAAGAACAGTTTAGTACTGGTTGGTGACCCATGAACATTGGTTCGGTCGTCTGACTGACGTGCGCAACAGAAATACAGTTGAAAATCAGCGTAAGCTTAAATTCACATACATGTAAGTTCAATCACTAGAATGTAGTGAAATATTAATGTCAAGTTAAAATACTGAACGCACAGGCTTGCTGTTTCATATATTGGCCTAAGACTTGTTCACTTTGATCACTCTGATCTTTGTACTTTATGTTATTTATCTTTTAATAATCAATGCTGGTTAACTTTATATTGTTATCAATTGGATTTTGTTAAATAAACCACTGACATAATTGAGTAGTTTTGATTGACTTTGAACCTATTTTATATATCAATTGTTTTACGTGCACGGAATGTATTATGAAACATTGTCCGTGATATAAAGCCGGTTAAGTAATAAACCAATGGTTAATATACCCCCTCCCGTGTGCATTGTGTATATCTAGATAGCTAGATTTTATACGATGATAACATCGCAAAATTAACTTGTAAAATATGCCGTATCATTGACTGTTTATTGTACTAATTGGACCAAACATGTGCTTAAACTAATGTCTTAATTGAAGCCACCGTTTTAAATCTCCATTCACGCCATTACTGTGAAATAGCCAACATTTGGTTGGTCTGTCCTGTTATTGATACAGTATTATTTATATAACATGCGTACGAACATTAATTGAAGCACATTTAATTACAATTCTTTGATTTTTATCTGTTGCAAAAAAGTACAGAAACTCGTAGTCTATAGAATGTATATGTCTATAATTAGAAACTGTACTCGGTATTGCACGTAAGAAATCTACAAATACTAAAAATTAACATACGCTTATTCATCGCCCCTTCATCCATAGTGTCTATGTACGTGTTACTTTCTATGCTTTAATTAGAAAGGCGTGTACAATTATGTTTATGTGCAAATATTTACTGGCTAATTAAACGTAAAATAACGTATTTGACCAGCACATGACGAATCTAACGGGACATACCCAAAGTTACATAATTCGATTTCATTATGATGTTTTAGTTTCTTTCTTATTATTAAATGGTATATAATCTGTAAGGTATATGATTTATCGTTGTTGTCAGTTTAGTTTAAAGCATCGAGTTAGCATGTATTCGCCTAAGATTACGCGAAGTATCAAATACGAAATAAAAAGGGTTGAATCTGATTTGTATAAGATATACAGCAGTGTAAAGTAGACTATGATTGCCTTGAGATCGGTAGCTTCGTCAAATCGTTAAGTGCTTGTATAAATCTTCAGTATATATAAGTGTTAATGTAAACATAACCGAATTATTTACTATGTTTCTATATACCGGGCCATAACAATAAACTTATGTTCAAACCGAATGATCGACATTTAAATTGCTGGTCTACTTTATTATTACAAATTGTATATTACAATGCCATTTTCACGATACTTTGTACATACATAATCTACATGTATATATTTATTTATAGAGAAAAAACTGCTCAAAACGGTACCTAATTTGGAAAACGTGACGTATAACCCCTGAATCATGTCGTGAGTTCAAACATTCTGTCTGAAGACGGAAACTACTAAATGCACTCGGTCTATTAACCGGAATAATATTCCGTCAGAAGCTTTGTCATTTAAACAAATCAATCACAAATCAATATCCACTGTTTATCCCCGACAAAGATCTTAGCATGAAAGTTCAAAAGTTATGGTATGAAGTAAAACTTATAACTAGAGATAACCTTTGTTCTCTTCACTTCCTTCTCAAATCTGATTCCTAGTTCTGATGTTCAGTCAATGTGTGGTATAATTCCTATTTCAGATAATCATTTCAAAATTGTAATGCATTCCTTGGACTTTTTCAGACAGATATTGTATCTAAAATAACAACAAAGGATTACATAGAATAAGTTATACTTGGTTTATTTTTAGTTTCCTATAGTTTATCACTGTGGTAATATGAATACTAACGTTTAGCACTCGGCCAGTCGTGTCTAGCAACGTAATGGACGTTGTTTTGAAATTCCTGATGTAATTTCTTTATTTACATCTCTCCAAATTCAGTCACATGTTACTTTACATACAAACACACAATTTCTATGAACTTTATCTAGAATCTACGTACGAAATTGCATTAATGTCAAATAACATTTTAAGACAAAAATACAAGTAGATATTTTGAGCGGAAAACGTACTGTATTTTAAAAGACGGACTAGTCACTATAAATACTTTGCATTCATTGCATCGTAGATGGGATTTCGCTTCTTGTTATGTATCAATGAAGAAGTTTCTTTTTTTCAATACAGTACTCTGATCAGTTTCTAATACCTTCAACATGTTTCTTTTGTTTGTGATAGAAATATTATTTCAATTTAAGAAATAAATGCTGAATTGTCGTAAAAGGCAGTATGTTATTCTCCATCAGTGGTAATATATTAAGTTACTATTGCTTATCATAATTTAGTCATGCTCGTGACCGGCGAACTAATAAATGCTGGATTTAATATACTAAACAAACATAAAACGGGCTCTTTCGATACTTGACACTTTTGCACATCGATTTTTGAAATACCCTGAATAGGCCTGCATATTATTAATCTTAATACTAAACTCTCTATAATCAGATTTAAGTTATAATTTCTTCCTACATTTGTTGTTATATTATTATGTATTATTATGTGGTATGTTTCTTTTTGGTTGAATGAAGTTGTCAGAGAAGATTCCTAATAAGATTATGTTTTACACCAGATTACAAAATCATAAATCGGATTTAATTTCATTACATCATGATTGCATAGTTAAATCTTGTCGCGTGGATTTATCTTACAGAAATAAATGGGCAAACTTTCAAAAGCGTCTCTCTTAGTGTGCCAATTTAAGTTACAGGGTTAATAGTAGGTTATAATATCGTAATTACATGAATGATTTGTCAGTGTACGTCAATGTTTAACCAGAGACGCGTGTAACATGTAACTTTTATTGAAAACTACCTTTAGTTATTTTAATTATTTTAAATTTCTTTTTAATTCCGTATATTTTCATTGTTTTAAAGCACATCATTCAGATTACAAATTAAATGAAACGAGTTCGCATTTCTTCCGGCCGAATTACACTATAGTTAATGTAAATGTGAGTGGTTGAATATAAATGCAATTTCCCCCTCAAAATATTAAAATAATTAAATAAAATTTTAATGATTCAAGAGGTAACAAATGACAGTTTGTTATTCCACCTGTAGTTTTAAGATCATTTGAAAAATAAAAAAAGTTATAGCCAAAATTGTCAACTGCTCCCTCTAGATTCTATAGTGTCGACTGAAACCATTTTGAGCGCGTTCGCACTTATCGGAAAAGCGAAACGTTTGTACATGATATACAGGAAAACCGCAATAATAAGACAACCTTTGTGACCCTTGATAACTGGTCTTCAATTGAGGTGGTCTCAGTATTGAGGTTAAATAAAAAGCAAAGCCGTGAAAATGGACTTGAAGGTAGTGTTCTTAATTAATGTGGTCTTATTATTTAGGCGGTCTTCATGTGAGGTTTTACTGTAGATGTTAGCTTGGGTTTAAAACATAAAAAGTTTGTAACCCCGATCAGTTATAAAGCAGTAAATGCAGATTCACTAACCATGTGTTTCTCGCACAATCGATTTCATATAATGAGTGCAATTTTAGTAAGTTACAACTCACAAGTCATAAGTCACAAGCCATAAGTCACAAGTCATAAGTCACAAGTCATAAGTCACAAGTCCGCAGACATATGTCAAAAGGGCCCTCCAGGGCTTCCATAGTTTTCTAATCGATCAAGGTTTATATCAATACAATTGCAAACGTGATGATGACAAAGATTAAAGTTGTACTCTTTTTTTTAATTTTCATACTGATCCGTGGCTTTATCTTAAACCAGGAAATATTATTTATTAAAACAAACTTGAAGTATGGGTCAGAATGAAGTTCAACAAATTAAGTCAATTTGCGTTGTTTTTATTTTAAAACAATGCATTATAAAAAGTGAGCAATGAGAAAAGTATTTGAGTTATTATGCCAAGCGAGTATCAATGTTTAAAGATGTATCCGTCTCATCTGAGCCTTCATCCAGTGTTGTAGCTACATTGGCTTAAACATCTTTAATACGAACAATAGCAATCTATTACATATTCAAATAAATGTATTATATTATTACGCTCGGACAAACTGGTAAAAAGTCCTACCTGTTAAAAACTAGTTTTTTTAACAGAACAGAATGATTTATTAATATCTGGATTTAAGTATAAAACTTATCATCCAATATATACAATTTATAATAATAATATTAACATACTCTATGAGAGTAAGTACATGTACATTTATACATACAACATAGTCAAACAAAATATTACAAATACACATGACAAACGACAGTGATACACTATGAATAAAAACATTTAATGTAAGCATATGACAAACTTCTTTCTTTGTCAAATACGAAAGAATACATCAGTTGTGTATTCTCTGATAATGCATATTTATTGATGTATCAACTGTATTAAATATAATGTTAATGTGAGTTTCGGTAAAAATATGAAAACAAAAAATCACATAATGAAACAATATTTTTTCAGTCAGTAATGCATTGCACTTGTTCGTATTCAATATGTTTTAACCAATGTAAAAACACTTGAGGAAGCCGGTTTCAAATAGTGTACGTTTAGATTGGCCTGGTGCATCTTTAATGTATTCTTACAATGTCGCGTGTTTTGATATATTTTGAATGCACCATATGAATTTTCTACTCGAGTTAATCTTGAGAATTACCTTTTCGAATTACTCGAATAAGCTTAATTATATCTATTGCTCAAATAAATACATTTCTTTAATCTGAATGCGAAATGTTTTTTTTGTTTGATGTTTCTATTTCGTGAAAAGTTTGATGTATACATGATAGCATTTACCATTGAAATGCTTCCCATGGGTGTAAACTCCACAATACCGGGATTTATCCTATTCTTAACTTATTTACAATGTCATAAAGTCTTTCATTAGGTTGATATTAAAAGTATGTCTCACAGTGAAATGTTTCATTGTCCCAGTTCTTCGTGAAGTTAATAAAAGACGTTCTCAAATATAGACTTGTTTTAACGTACACTCAAATAAAAGTCGGTGTATTTGTACTATCTCCAGCTTGCGTCGTTCAAACGCACTTTGATAACACTTCTATGGTATTCTAATATATCAATCGGGTACGAATACAACGCTCCATGTACGGTCATCTCATAAAAGCAAACACTCCATAAAAGATCTAAAGTTCTACGGTATATGTGAAGATAAACGTAGGCATTGATTAAGGTAAATAGTGAACTATTTAATAAAGAAAAGTGGTTGAAATTAAGCAAATAAAACTTCTATTCATTGTGTATGTGCTCATAAGATTCGAATTTATATTAATTTGCCCTTTAGAAAAGAGAACAAAAAACGACGTAAAATTCCTGAACTTTGGGTCGTTATTAGCGGTATGCTGATAACTATTCCGTTATTGAGTTGTTTATACGTGTATGCTACAAAGTCGTATATAGACTAGATTACCTTAATAACGTTACCAACTTGTCGTTTATGCTTTAATTAATATTTCTTTATTTCACATCGATTGTGAAACAAGTTCCAACAACTTAAACTAATTACTAGCAATGCTTATAGATAGATCGTTTATTTCCTCCAAGTTGGAGAGCAAAAAGATATATACAGTTTTAACCAAAACACAGCAGACATAGAACTATATATATACAAATATACATGTATGAAGAACAAAAATGTGAATATATATCAAATCAATGAACAATGCACACTTAAGCAGTGAATAATGAAGATATATAGATTTTACGGCAGCAATACACACTTAGTATTTTATCACAATTACATAACTTGAAATATATATATTGACAACAAATTATGTTTGGTCAATAAATTACATGTAATATTATGACCATTGAGACACGTGTCAACTGTGTGTGGCTAACCCAATACTCGCGCCTAATTCAGCGACTGTGAATTTCGCGATCATGCATTGCTCAATGCTTGCTCGAACTCACGACCTTCGGGTCCCTGAGGCAGGCACTGTACGCTCCCGCTCATGTTGAGTTTGATTAGTTCGTTCAGTATTGCCTGCTAAATGACTGCTTACGTAATACCGATTTTATTTAGTTGAAAAAAGGCAAACCTTCGTGAATTACGGTGCATGTTTACATTTAATAACTTCATTACTTCCGAGCGATTACGCTTAATCAGCCTATATTGACTATTCTTTGACATATGAAGCTGCTATGTATTCCGAAATACTGAGGAAAAAAACGGCATAAATGTCAATACAAAAACAATGTCATTCGAAACTATTTTAATTTTGATTAATTTCTAAGCACCATGGCAATACTGGTTAAATCCCATTTGGTGGCGATCAAATGTGCATCAAAATATCTTACTGAATTGTGTAATAAATCATTGAACTAATCAATAAACTTCCATTGTGTATTTGCAGCTATTATACTCAGATATTTGCAATGTGTCAGGCAAAGATATTTTTTCCCAACCAAAAATGAGGGGAAATAATTCAGTGTAACTTGTACAATATAACAGCCTAGTCACAAAATACGATTATGTCCCTTTGATTGATTTAAATTTACAATACATGAGCGTTCTATTCCGCTGAATAAGCAGTTCATTTGTTTACTTTCTGTGTATGTTTAAGTTTATAAAGGCCGTAAAAAGTATGCATTAAAGACAAATACGAGTACATGTATCGTAAGTGCACTGCACTGTTGTATAGAAATCAAGTCACAGTTCGGTAAAAGAAGAAAATATTTCTTAGTTACAATAAAATCACAGCAGTATATTTGCTACGTATTTCTATAACCGCATTGTTACTGAATTGATGAATAAATGCAGCATATTGTAAAACCTCGCGTAAAGACCACCTCAGTTATAAGTCCATCGCGAAATTAAGAACACAATTTTCAATTCCATTTTCGTTGTTTTTGCTCAACCTCAATAATTATTCAGACCAGTTTTCATGGGTCCCACAGATCCATGGTCTTATTATTGAGACTTCACTGTACATGTAGAATGTGGACTCACGTATAATGAATAACCTGGTAACACTATATAAATCTAGATAAGAAAATCAATACAACATACAGGTTTATGGTCTAATTAGTCATGGGATAAATAAGATAGACAATAAATGTGATAAACAATTTGCACTACCTTGTAGAGTAAACATATACTATAACTTTTACCATTCTTACCATGTTTGCGTATCGATCGCAAATCTTGTCATTTCACGTTGTCGTAATTTCTATTGCCTATTTTACGAGCGTTTGTTTCGTATTTTTGCTTTGATAAAGTAGTTCCCACAAACATTACGTCAGCTGTTTTGTAAATTCATATTATCTTTGACATAATATCATTATAACATTTCAAGAGCAGTATAATTTATTTGAAAGATAATCCTAAAAAGATGAACACGAAAGACGACGGCGTAGCTACAGATTAAAGTATTTGTACGCAAGCTATCTTGGAAGTCTAGGGACATTCCTCTTCTGGATCACTCATGGCGCAATCAATGGTATTGTCCATCATCAAGTATGGTTAAGACTGTAAATGTATACCCTTACCCCATCAGTGTGTATTCCAATGAGTACTTTGTGTAAATGGTATGAGAAGTTGCCAATAATCGCATTTATAAGTAGTGCGAACTTGTGGTCAATTGTTTCATTCTAAGAATGGATCTAGAAATTCCAGACTGAGGGGACAAACACGTGCACGTGGTACGGGGATATCCCCTCTCGTAAGGGGGTTCGGGGAAATGTTTTATAATTAAGGTATGAAATGGTGGCTTCTGGTGCATTGCGGGAACTGAATTTTGAGGATACATTCATGAGATTTGAAATTGAAAGCGCCTGACTGATGTAGAGTGAGTGAAAAGCATACGATTTTACTAGCCGGGCCACAACTTGGGCCACATTTTATTGCACTTGCTTCCGCTATTCTGGTAGAAAAATGTCACTCCATTGACCAGACGGTTGGGGGTCAGGGACCCTCGCCCCCCCCGGTGGATCCGGTTTTTTTTAATATGTCCGTGCTCCTATCTAGTTCCGATAGATTTCATGAATTCAAGTTTTGTAGCGCCATAAATATCTGCATTTTGATTTTATAGTGAAAATACACATAATGTGAAATACCCACATGTATCATATACATTCGCTTTAATTAAGTGTCTTATTTCAAAATAAAAACGTTATTACTATATTACGTTTATTGTAATAACTTGTGGTATCATATAATGAGGTTGACAGACTTTTTGAATGTCTATGTTCGTGAAGCGATATTCCCGTCGAAGAATGTGTGGAATAAGATCCTCAGACAACATGTTACTGCTAACAACACATCCCGTATGATTGAAGATATCATTCGTTCTGGACATGAATGGGCACATCCATATGTCATTGACTACAACCAAAGCTCAAATCTGTGGAAGCTTTGTCGCGAAACCCCATCTCTCTCACGCGTCTGCAGAACCATCATGCGCACATGTGCTGTGTGGATATCTAAACATTACATCAAGAAATGTGTACTATGTCAACAACATAAGGACAATGTGATTGTACATCTTTTATGTTTTTGTAGTGCCAATGACCAAACAAAACTATGGGACGCTCTGATTGGATGTATTGGATACGCTCGCTTTGGTGATTTAATATGTCTGAGCCCATTTAACCAGTGTGAAAGGATCTTGGGGCTCGCTGTTGAAAATAACGGTGTTACATTCACTAACTTCACCGTTGCTGTAACTCTGTATAGTCTCACTAACCGTTTATCGTAAGCTGTACTTATTAGTGAGACATAACTGACTTTGTTAAGCGCTGTTCAATGATTACCTTAATTTTCGTTTCGATAAGGTAGCAAATACGGGCAGATGCATGGTGCTTTTTTTTTTATGCCAGTTTGTTTTTATGTGTTTACATGTATATACAATGTACTTTGTACCACAGTGTATTTAAATGTTGATGTACATATTGTTGTGCTCTCCAGATATGGAGGTAATAAAAGTACAAAAAAAATAAAATATGGCAATATGAAAACGAAGTGGCCATATTGAGTAAATATTGTTTCCTGTTTGCAAATAGTGTCATCACATGTTCCGTTTTCTTGAAATGACATCACTTACAGAAGAGGTTGTAAATGCCACAGCAGCGCTCATATCAACATGCTTGACGTTTATACTGCATTGACCTAACATTGCCGTGCCAATAAATTAATACCAATACGAGGAATTAGATACAATTATTATTTCACAAGCTTTTTTCATTTTTCACAAATGTGTGTAACATATTGGCATGTTAGTTTCACAGATCTCGTTAACGTTTCATACCTTTGAATAGACTGGAAGCTTTTTTACTGTTTATCAATGATTACTGGCGAAGTGGTATATATATACGCCACTGGCAATGTGCAGAATCAGTGATGAACTTAGGCAGACGTGGGGACATAATGATTTTAACATACAATAGAGTATCTCACAGTCACATAAAAAACAATAATGAAACAACGGTTGGTTGACATTTCTACACAATTAGGAATTGTCTGTGTATACTAATAATTGTCAACATTTACTGCAGGGTCGAACATATTTTACCTTCATACACTCTAATACTTAATGTATTATTTATTGTCCACATATGCCCCTCCCACCTCTCCGTGTGACAGATGGGGTAATTGCATTTGCTGACGATTTCTAAGCTACATTGGTACAAATAAGTGGCTTATCGATTGTGTATTATGAAGCCGTGACTATCTGTTATTTGCTTTATTAAACATCATGACCTAGTCATAATGACCATTTTTACTGGTATGGCAGTCCATTCCTCGTGTAATGCCCGTTCCAGATCATGCATATTATGAACGTAATCGCGTTGACGTACCTGTCTTCCGAGAATATCACACATGTGCTCAATAGGTGTTAGTCCGGTGAACGTGACGGCCAGTCAAGGGTATGAATGTTATTTGTGTGTAATACTCCCACTGTGTGTCTTGCCGTGTGTGGACACGCGTTATCTTGCTGAAAAAGCATGCCGCTACGTTGTTGTAAGAACGGCACTCCAACAGACTCGATGATTTCGCCACAGTAACGAACTGCTGTGAGTGTCCTTCGAACTGTGACTAAGTCCGTATGTCCATTTCTACAAATCCCACCCCAAACCATGACGCTTCCCCCGCCAAAACGATCCCGATGCAGTACGTTATTTGGATCATAACGTTCTCCACGTTTCCGCCATACTCGAATCCTGCCATCAGAACACTGAACACAAAATCGTGATTCGTCACTGAAGAGAACGTTGTTACATTCACGCTGAATCCATCTCCGATGTGCCGTTGCCCAGGTAAGTCGCAAGCGTGCGTTTTCGCGAGTCAACGGCACTCCAACGTAAGGACGTCGGCCACTTAAACCTCTGTTGTGAAGCCTATTCCGGTTAGTTTGCGCCGATACACGTATTCTAGATGTTCTTAGTAAAGCTGTCGCAAGTCTTGGCGCCGACATAAAACGGTTACGTCGCGACGTCACTTCAATGTAGCGATCGTCAATTGCGGACGTTTTCCTTGGCCTATCGGGGCGTGGACGATCTTGAACTCTCCCTGTTTCCTGGTAGCGTTGTTTTAGATGTGATATTGTACTTGCACTAATACCAAAGTGCCGAGAAACCGCCCGAACTGACGCTCCACCATGCAACATACAGCTAAGTGACGTTGGTTTAACGTCATTGCCGCTCGCCTTCCCATTCTCAATAATTCTAACTTTTTGGCCGGTTTCGTACCTAATGACCAGCACTTAACAATTTGTACATCAAATCTGACCAATTTAAGTGACCAATGTACACAATACCTATTCATGTGCACTAAACCATAACGTTGCACGGGAATCATGTGATCTGTGTTTTTTGGTGTTATTACGAAGTGATTGTCGAAGGAAAGGGCCGTCCAATCAGTAGACATACATGGTTATATAAAATCATCAGACACTTTTAAAATTGCTTAGTTTTAATTTTGTTGCAAAACTTATTTTACTTAGTATATATATAGGTACAGTAAAACTTCTATAATAAGACAGCCTTTGGTTCTCATTGGTCGTCTACAGTTGTACTTACACGACTTATGGTAATTAATGTTTAATTGCGCAATATTTCATCAAAATTGAATGCTGATCCTGAAGATAATTATCATGAAAATGACCCTAAGCTTCTTTACATGTATTGGAAAGTGGGTATGGTCGTGTTTACTATCGACTTATCTTAACTTATTTATAATATAAGTCTCTGTTGTTATCAAATGTGACCTATGAGAACGTAATATTCGTCTGGGAACATTGTCCAATAATACATAATAATATAAGTCTCTGTTGTTCTCAAATGTGACCTATGAGAACGTAATATTCGTCTGGGAACATTGTCCAATAATTACCTACGATCACTGAAGACACTGGAATCACTTTAGACGTTCTACGTATACTTAACAATTTGATAACACTATATGTCTGATGTATGAGCATTTAAACGGGGTGTTAACATCCACTGATGCTTCACCGGAATTCAATAATTGCCGTACTTATTTGCGGACAAGGAAAAGAACATTTGTTTTCGATTTCAATTCAGTATTTCAAAGAGTATCGAATAGTCATGAATAATTAACCGACAATGCAATACATGGACACCTCAGATGAAATCGATGCCATAAAAATCTTCAAATCTTTGAATGATCAATAAAACATTTGTCGTAATTGTATTTCTCAAGTTCATTTGTAACAAGAATATATAAAATACATTTCCTAAACCCAAGTAGACCATATCGTGTTTATACGCGCTGTTTAACATTATTGCGAAAACCACGATTTTTTTCGTTTGTGTTTCAATATATGTATACTTGTCACGCACACTGGGGGTAATTAGCATCACCCCATATCTATACGGATACAAAGATAAAACACGCCCTTTTGAATTTTTGAATCTTCATTAAATTGTGACGAGGTGATCGGAAACGATGAAAGTAAGTTTGACTCGTATGCATCGACGTTTTTCCATAGTATATTTAGATCATATTTTATAGCTTATTGCGATCAAAATCAACAGTAGATTTACATGTATTAAGTAATTAATGTTAATTACAGTTAAACAACGTGAAGAGTACGTCATCCTTACGGTAGCTACTAGATTTCAGTAAAATATTATGAACATACAAGTGTATCTTATTGAGGGCAGGGCCTCAATTCTTTGGTTATTTCCATATAGTGACATCAGTAGGTTGCTAATCGCCTGCATTTTGATTTAAAACACTTCATCATAATTATTTTGATGAGTGATTTAATTGTCAACAAATATTTCGTTACAAAGAATGTTGATTAACGAATGTGAAATCCTGGTGGTACGAGAGACTACGAATTATTTAATGTATATGGTGTTTGATTAAATTGTGTACATGTTCATATAGATTAGAAGAATTAGGTTCAGAGAATGTTTCTATCTCACTTTCAGCTATTCAAGCATACCTAACCTGTATTACTGGGTTCCAAACAATACCGAACAATACCGAACAATACCGAACAATACCGAACCATACCAAACAATACCAAACAATACCAAACAATACCGAACAATACCGAACAATACCGAACAATACCGAACAATACCAAACAATACCGAACAATACCAAACAATACCGAACAATACCGAACAATACCAAACAATACCGAACGGTTCCTCCGCAAGCATCACAACGTTCCTGCATAAACCAATTCAATTCACTTCAGTTTATTTCACTCATTTCATGTAATACATAACGTAATTAGGTAAATAATTAATTGCAATGTACATATAACAGGATAATCATAATGACAGAATGATAGTTAAATAATTGATTTTAACATTGTTCATAGTAAATATTTAATTCAATACATATAAGAGAGAGAAGAATATAAAGAGTATATAAAGATGTAGGCGGGAGAGTTACAGTTATGATGTTATATAACATGTATTATACAATTTTACTTTATAAAAAACCGGAAGTGGGGGAGAAACGACTTTGGGAACACGTGTGTTATTTTTAGTCAAATTGTCACGAAGATGATAGGCCTCGGTCGTGGTCACAAGATTGGCAATCGAATTTTCTACAGGCTGACCTAACTGGGAGGGCACTGTGTTTGGATAGAGCCACTACATAGTTCATTCGTGACGCGAACAGCACAGCTGATCGAACTCGGAAAGGGTCGAGTAATACATACATTTATTGGCATTCGCCCATTTATTTGAATTAAAATACTCGGCTCATTAGTAAAATATTATAAACGACAAAATTTATATAATAAAACAAATACGGATTTTCAACTGATTTAAATGACATTGGTATGCATATCACATCATGCACAACTATTGAAAAATCCATAAATGTATACAATTGAAAACCAATATACACCCGCTTAGTTAATTACTGTATTGAATGGTTGTTTGTTTATCGTGTTTTTTCCCCTTTGTTCTCCGAGAATGATATTGGAATGACAACTCTACTGATGTCACTATAAGTTACCTATCCAAACTAAGGGTGTTTATCAACATACATGTATTGCAAAATGATTGGAACTTGACATGAGTAAAGATATATTCTAGTTCAAAATCATCGTAAACAATGAAAAGTGACCCGAGTAACTGCTGAATAAAGGCCAAGAAATGCATCCACTTGCAGATAATATTTAAATGTGTATACGACCATGGTAAATATATAGTGACTGTCTTTTTGAAATATATATATATTGCTCCTAAAATTCTTGTTGTTATACTAATATTACCCTTTTTCAATTCATGACGTGCAATGCATAGAAGAGCGCCGCATTAAGATCACGTTAGCTTTATGCGGCGGACATGTACCTCGACGCCGCATTAAGCTCGCTTCTTTAAAGATGTGTTTTTGAAATGTGTATTTGATTAAGAAAACAATATCAAGTTTTTTTGAAAAGGAGATAAACTGACTTATGTATCAAAGTTCCTCAATCACTGTCGGTCGAATGAGTTAAGACCTTTTAATGTACAACAACATTACAGTGGGCATATAGATGTTTATCAGCGCTTCGCCTTGTATGACCAAATTGTGGATTTTAAAGAAACCTCACAGAAATAATAAGTTTAAACACATTTTTAAACATTTGTATTAATTGCGACCAAAGCATGTAAACTGCTAACGCACATTGGTGTTATCTGTTAAGATAATAATAATAATAATGATTTATCACGAATCCCCGTCTAGCACAACGCACTAAAATTCCAGTACGTAGCTCGCTGGTTTGATCCCGGGTCCGACCGTCTACGACTGTGGCGATGTGATCAAATACTATGTTAATGATTACTCGCTTTATTTGCTCGAAGCTGTTAGTAGAATTTTAATCAAGCAACACTAAACCAAACTATTTATTTCATTTTAGCATATTTTTTCTGTTATTTTATTAAACATAACCCAAACTGGTCAAGAAGATGTGTTCACTGTCTGATGTGGGGAATATATGTCAGGTGACACAATGTTATATTCTTTTTTAATGTGTATATGGCAGTTTGAGGAAACATATATTCTTTAAATTAGAACAGATGATAATGATGATGACTTTCAATAGGACAAGACATAAACTAGCTATATGCGGCATGACCATGCCTTTTCGCCGCATATTGTTCGTCTCGCCACGAATATATTTAGTTCGTGAGCGAACTATATGCGGCACGGCCTATATGTGGCACTACAGCGCACCTCTTTATAGATATTTACGTGACATTTGTTTTGATTTTTTATAGGTTTGGAACTACGTATACATAATATTTGTTGTTAAATCAAAGTAAGTTTATTGTAAACACCGTAACATAAAGACAGCCGAGTGACGTTTTTCAGTCGATTTGGACGTTTAGAACAGAACAGAACCTTCATAAGAACAGAACAGAACATAAGTTTTTTTATTATCGACTAAACCAATTACAGCTCATCGTCATTAGCAAATATGTAACAAATACATCATCACGTGATGTGAAAAAACAAATACATATATTAATAAATAACATCAATTACATAGTTATATTGTTGTTCTTAAATTACATATTTCATACTTAAAGATGAATATTACAAGTGATTGTATAAACAGATAATAACAAAACAAAAGAAATGCGAATAAACTCAATTAGTTCTAACATTGAGTTCTCTGGTTAAGTGCGTGTTTAGTGAATAAGGCCAAGTTATATAAAGTTTTTTTCTCATTTGATTGAAGTAATTCTAAAATATTAAACATAGAAGATCTTTTGAAATAATAAGTATTCATATATTTCCTACGTAAAAGTTCGAATCAAGGACGTATGCATGTAAAGTGAAATTCACCTTCTAAATCCTTCAAATTACAGCATAAACAATATCTTTCATTGCGTTGGATCAGATTTCTGTTATAGCGTTCTGTTTGTATACTGAGTGGATGCACAGACAGTCTTAATCTGGTAAAATAAAATCTAAGAGTATTTGGTAAAGCCTTTAAGTACTCCTCATAACAAAATAAGTGTTTGGCACAAGAGTAGTTACTTAAAATAGAACTATGTTGAATATTAGTTGAGCAGCCTTGAAAATATACATCTAGTACTCTCTGCTTAAAAATACTATTAAATATGTTCAATTCTATAGAATCATAATTTTCAAATACACTAGTAAATCCATAATCGTTTAACAACTTTCTAACGTTGCACATCCAAAATTTCTTTTCATTAAGGCAGTCAACTACACTCTGTTCATATATTTTCTTCAGTATGATATGATCAGACTTCACTAATTTACACCAGTATTTAATGATTCTTACGTACAAAGTAATATATAGTGGGAAACGTCCCAGTTCCCCATATACACCCACAGAACAATCATTCTTTTTCAGTTTTAAGATTCGTTTATAAAATTGAGATGGATTCTTTCTATTTCTTTTGATTTTGTATTCCCCCATACTTCAGAAGCATACCCTAAAATTTGACCCTATAATACTTTTTTCAAATTAAGGACAAGATGCCAGGTCGATGAACGATTATATTTTGTGTGGTCACGTGATGATCCTCTATCCGAGCACGCATGTCCATCCTTATCAGTACAATTGCTTACGTATGAATCGCATGTGAAAACGTCATAAACGCACCAAATAAATATTTAAAAGATCGGGGGATTGATTTTCTTTCTTATAAAGAACAGTTAACGTATACATACTAATTGTTAGTTTCCCTTTGATCATTTTAGATATTTGCACTTTATTCGGGATGAAATTTCTTCGAATCAATAATGGCATTATTGGTAGGCCTGACAAATAAGGTTGTTTTTGGGGGGGGGGGGGTCTGTATATGTGTTTGTCTAAAATAAAAATAAATATGTTGGTGTGAGCTTATGTGATTGACGAACAATTGTTTGTGTATTTTTAACATTCTATGTATCTATGTTTGTATGTCCGTACCTATCTGACATTCGTAAATATTCGAACTAATCCGTACATTATCGCCGGTGACGTACGCGCGCGACTTCCATTATATCGCAACATCTCGGCAATTTCCGTAACAGTTCGGAAAGAGACCTCGATGTGTATGAATATACCTAACATCTCGGTACGAGATGCGGTTTTTCATACACTGTTAATTATGAGACATATGACATAATTCAATATTATCTAAATGTTAAAATTGTGTTCCCCGTATTCCTCACATTGAAAGATCTCTGTCAAACTTTCCAAAGAGACTATATACTTTCACTTGCTGCGGCCGTTTTGGAACTACTTTTCCCCTACGTTACTTCCGAGGTCTATTTAAAAAATATCCGATCCGATTGTCGTTATATATTATATAATATACTCGATGAGAACTCCGATTGTACACGAAGAGACTGGCGACAATTAATGATAGCGAGTTACATGTGATCTAGTAATACACTTATACTAGCATCGATCAAATATCAATATAGGCTACATATACGGTAAAAAATATGGCAGAACCATCAAGTTTGTAAAAGTTATAAATAAAAACTCTTGGTATATAACAACTTTTACTTCATGGGATATCCAAGAAGGTGATGGTAAAAAATTCACTTTATCATTTGATTTCAAGTTGAAAGTCTTATAGCTTGTCGTTCCCATTTTCTTCTCATACAATCGTGCTGCCACCTTTATAGTTCTCACATCTACAATATTGAATGTTTGATAGGCAAATTTCTATGAAGTTTATGGGGACTATATTGTAAACGATGATAAACTAATCATATGTATAAAAAATAACTTATTCATTATGCCCATCTGAGCATTTGGCTCATTAAGTTGAAGAACAAGTGGTTGTCACATGCAAATTCTCTTGGTATTTTCTCAATTATCACATTTTTGGAAATTACTCCTGTAAGGGCTTATCAGTTTTGCCTATCAAAATGGCCGACTGTTAAGAACAGGGGAGGTAAATATTGTAGATGTGGGAACTATGTATTGTTGGAAATTTAACCAATGCAAATCAATTTTCGTCTAATTCATTATGTTCAAACTACGAACATTTCATTGCCTTTGGTAAGTCACTGCGCTGATAGCTCTGTAGCTGTTGTTTTTCGTGACACAATCGAAATGTCCTAATTTTTGCCGTCTGTAAACATGATTTCCAGTACGGACAAGATAAGTGTAAATCTGGCTATAAAACTAATTGACTTACTGTAATAGCGTCTATTTACCATGATGCTCTGGTTAACCATGTAAGTAGATATTATTATGATGTGTCCGACAGACAGAATCGATACACTGTAACTATGGGCTGGTTATCAAGCATCAGAAAAAATGCATTACACCTGCTTGTTTCTCCATTAGTGCAGTAAATCAGTGTTGTGTAAAATGATTTATAATTTAATCTAAAATTTATCTAAAAATCTATCAGGACAAATTTGAAGACAAATCACGCACAAATCTTAACAAAAAGAATCAATCATCATCTAAACAGATAAACAGTCTGAAATATCACGAAAGCAAAACAAAAATATTGTCGCAAAACTCATAAATAAACATCCATATGTGTCTCTGTACTTCGACTTTTACACGCGTCTTCGTAACAGCGACAGTATAGAGATGTGACGTCCGTGGCTGGACTACGTATGGCCCGTACAATATATAACTATCACTTATGAATATACTTACAAAAGTTATCACCGGCGAAATATGAAAAGCGCCTTTCAATATATGCACGCATATAATTTATTAATTGGCCGCCGAGTTCTATGTTGTCCACTAATATATATTATATGAATCACAATGTCACTCGTATCAGTGTACATACCACATAGTTACATATGCAATAAAATAAAAATAAAACGAATGCATACCTAATACACGTACACTGTCACTCATACTATGAGTTATAAGAGATTATGTATACACATAAAACTAATACATCAAAGTGTCTACGTACATTTATATATATATATATGTCGTCGTAATAAATGTTCTGTTCTGTTCTATATATATTGAATATTAGAAAATGTTGTATTAGTTTATCACGTTTACGTGTATCATCTCATCGTCTTTGTAACTGGTAGATGGAATCAATCTGTAAATACGTCTGTACACGAACGTATATGTAATGTTTGTAACCTATTAGAAGATGAGTACCACTTTGTCATACAATGTAACATTTATAGTGATTTAAGAAAACGATTGATACCGTCATACTTTTGGAGACGGCCTAGTATGCATACATTTATTGAACTTGTTAATTCTGAGAATACACTTATTCTAAAAAAAATTAGTATTTACATAGAAAAAGCATTTACAACAAGATCAAATATATTGTATAACAGATATTAGATATATTTGCTTGTATTACAGATCACTAATATTATATTACACAACTCATATTATATTTATATTTAATTTGATTACATATGTGGTATGTTTGTTCTTATGTTTGTTCCTATAATATATGTATAAGTGCAAACAATTTTGCTTATTGTATTTGTAAATGTTTAAGTAATGTAAATGTTTATATAGAAGTATGTTAATATGTACCACATGGGTCTATGATCTTCTGGTATATGTGTTCTAATGTTTGTCCTAATGTATGTATATGTGCAAGTATGTATGTTAATTGTATGTGTAAATGTATGTTAATTGTATGTGTAAATGTATAAATAATGTAAAGGTTTATATAAAAGTATGTTTATATGTACCACATGGGTCTATGACCTTCTGGTACTTTGGAAATAAAACTAAAAAAACTAAAACTATATCAAATTGGCTGTTGATACCTGACATAATAATCAACAAACAACGGTATAAACCCAATTCGATAAGGCGTTCATCGATTGTATAATGTGCTAAGGTTATTTAAATCATATTTTCAATAATGAACGGATGAATAGGTTGTATACAACACCCCTATAATTGATATTTAGGTAAACATGATAATGAAAGAAATAGTTTCAACAGTTTATTTTCGTTTTCTCAGTTCATGTAAAACATGACAACACGAGTACATAATATACAAACTACTAATACAATGGTAAAGAGACAGTAACAATAAGAAAATGAATGCATCATGCACAAGAGATACAACTGTAGAATGCATGATAAACAAATATTCAGGGAGAAGGTATTTTTTATGCTAATTTTGTTTAAATGGTATACAACACCCCTATAATCGATACTTAGGTAAACATAATAATGAAACCTATGTTGTCCTTTTTGTAGATCTAATTCGGAATTCATCAAATAAAATGTAATATATAAATAATTAGCAACTTTATAAGATACATGACACGCACATCGGTCAATATCTGTATTTTCCATACCTGATATTATACGGCAACTATATCACTTTAGTCTTCATTTTGTTCCAAGTGTTAAACGCGTTTTATTGTTACAAATGAGTAAATAATTATTCATAAAGAAATTAAACTACGTCCCTTGTATTCATATTTTATAACTTATTTAGTTTAGGAAAAAACAATTTAGAAATTAAAATATAACCGTGATGACACGGACACTTTGAGTAGCGTGTTTAATGGCGTGGAGTATATATACCAGAAGAAAGTCAGTTGTTGAAACACAACTTGCAATCTGTTTCATATCGTTCATGTTTAAAATTGCTTTAAACTGATTTTTAAATTAATGCGACAGTGTATAGGCCTATATTTTTCACAATAAATGATCGTGTATGTGAAGCGGCACCATATGTCCCTCTTATTGTTATACACGTGTCATATTGTTAATAAAGTACATGTATGTTATTGAACGCCCCCTATGGAAGAAGCAGGTAGCTACATAATTGAAAACCATGACTACCATATCAACACAAATAATGCGCAACATTGCGATGGCCATTACAATTACTTTTGGGAAAAGATAATCAATTATGTATTGTGATGCTACCTAGATCAAATGGTCCAATCAGATATTAGCAGGTTTCTTCTGATGGGTAAATACATCTGTATTTGGACATACAAAGAAACGACAAGATTGTGTAAATAATTCCAAGCAAGGCGTAAATATTCGAGGATTTGTTTTATATTATAACAAATTAGTGTATAGTGAAAATTGAACACAACTAAACGCTATTTATTATAACAGTGAAAATGTTTTATTTTATTTATACATGGATTATTGTTTTAACTTGAGAGGGAATACATATAATTGTGATTGGAATTGTTACATTGCTGAGAAAAAGGCGTAGGTTCTCACGGATTATCTTGTGAAAGTTTGCGTGGTAATTTAAAAGACTAAACATGGTAAGTAACGCATCTCGTTATATTGCGCTATATTCTGAATAATTCATTTACTAGTTACAACCTTGTTAATAATGGTTTTATTTCAGCATCTAGATCGATAATGTGTTTTGCATCCTGACAGTTTATGACTTTGTAATAACATTAAATTCATTTCAATACCTGTAATAGAAATTAAATAGATATTTTTAGTTTTTTTTGTCGAATGTAAATATTGCATCTTCCAGAGATAATGATATCACCAATGCGCATATTCTACTGTTGTTTTTAAAAAGAGAACGATATATATCTTCTTGGATTTTAAATTTCCACAAGCCTTTGATACAGATATTGCACAAGGTGTGTTACATTTGAATGAAAAAAAAGGAACTCTGATGTTGCGAATTATGTAACGACTGTGTAATTCAATATATGCTCTTTTAGAAACTGTATTTTATCGCAACATGCGCACATCAGTCAATTTTAAACCATTCATTAATTTCAATCAATAAAGGTTATTAATTCAGTAAATAATTGCATAAAAAAGTGTAAGTCAGCAAAAATTAATGCTGTTCACTGCATGTATACTTAACCAGAAATACTCTTGCTTGATTTAAACAACTGTTTGCGTGAAACGTGTTTCAATATATTTGATTAAGTATGACACTCATTATTCCTTAGAACTCTTTCCCGATATAATATAACGATGAGTAAAGCGTTCCGTTCAAGTATCCTGGACTTTCACAGAGTGTGATAGTCTGGGTTTCTGGCCCCATATTTCACAAAATATCTCAGTTAAGATCCGCTTTAAACTCAAATGTTCAAGATCATTTATTTCGGAACACTAAGGTAATCAGCAGATATGTTAACTAGATATATACAATCTAGCAACACAATCAATGTAGAGATATATATAATCTAGCAACACAATCAATGTAGAGACATATACAATCTAGCAACACAATCAATGTAGAGACATATACAATCTAGCAACACAATCAATGTAGAGATATATACAATCTAGCAACACAATCAATGTAGAGATATATACAATCTAGCAACACAATCAATGTAGAGACATATACAATCTAGCAACACAATCAATGTAGAGACATATACAATCTAGCAACACAATCAATGTAGAGATATATACAATCTAGCAACACAATCAATGTAGAGATATATATAATCTAGCAACACAATCAATGTAGAGACATATACAATCTAGCAACACAATCAATGTAGAGATATATACAATCTAGCAACACAATCAATGTAGAGATATATACAATCTAGCAACACAATCAATGTAGAGACATATACAATCTTGCAACACAATCAATGTAGAGACATATCATTACATGGTTTATCAGTAAAACGTCACTTAAAGACCATCTCAAATAATAAGACCACGTCAAAATTAAGAACACAGTTTTAAAGTCCATTTTCACTGTTTTGCTCTTTATTCAACCTATTAAGATCACCTTAATATTAAGACCAGTTTGCAATGGTCCCAAGACAGGTCTTGTTATTGAGGTTTTACTGTATTTGAACTGTATTTTTTCGACGCAGCCTTATTATTCACTAAACAAGACTACATGTATATTAACTTATTGAGTAAATTAACGCGGTCTAAATGTAAGATATTATCGGCGGCTGAACCTAAAGGAAATGACATCTAAATAATGAAAAGACGAAATGACTATATACTTATCGTACATAGTGAACAAAAGGGGGTTGGGTAATTTTTGAAGGCCTTTTCGATACATTTCCATTAGCATACGGTACCTAGATAAAAAAACTGCATTCGGTTTGGTCTAACTGAGACAAAAGCGATGATTACCTAATTTAGTACTTATAATGCAATCACGTCGTATAGGCGTAATACTGTCTTAAAACCAGTAATACGAAACAAAACATAATACATTTTGTTATCAAGGAAATGAAGTTCACCCAATTCATGTGACCAATGTCAAACTGATCTCTCTTAAACAAAACAAATACGTGTGTTGGTCATAACTAAATAAAATACGTTTAAATCACTATAAAAAAGACATTAAATGGTCGCTTTAATTGTTTAAATGAATAATTTAAAGCGCTTATAACGTTTGTAACTCTAAGATGTAAAGGACCAGCTATTGAAAATTTGGCCAGATCGATAGTATTTCATCTATTAATAGATAGTTTACGCAAGTTACGCAATTGCGCGAACGTCGTGTTGCGGGCCTCTTATATAAAGTGCGTTTAGAATTTGAGGCGTTCAATTTTTAGATATAAAATTTATTTATTCAAACCCGTTATGGAACGCGTCTACAACTAATATTAACAATTGTTATTTCCTGATTCCTGGGTTACTAATGTGTACACGCGCCACATTCAGGTATTGTGAAGCTCACGGTTCAACATCGCCCAAGGCGGGTTCGAACTGACGGTCCTCTAATCCGGAGATTTTGCTTTGCTTCTCGACCACTATGCGATTTGCCCCTCGACCACTATGTAATTTGCCCCTCGACAACTATGCACTTTGCCCCTCGACAACTATGCGCTTTGCCGCTCGACCACTTTGCGCTTTGCCCCTCGTTTAATATATGCTTTGCCCCTCGACCACTATGCGTTTTGCCCCTCGATCACTATGCGTTTTGCCCCTCGACCACTATGCGTTTTGCCACTCGACCACTTTGCGATTTGCCCCTCGTTTAATATATCCTTTGCCCCTCGACCGCTATGCGTTTTGCCCCTCGACCACTATGCGTTTTGCCCATCGACCACTATGCGTTTTGCCCATCGACCACTATGAGTTTTGCCCCTCGACCACTATGCGTTTTGCCCCTCGACCACTATGCGTTTTGCCCCTCGACCACTATGCGTTTTGCCCCTCGACCACTATGCGCTTTGCCCCTCGACCACTATGTGGTTTGCCCCTCGACCATTATGCGCTTTGCCCCTCGACCACTATGCGTTTTGCCCCTCGACCACTATGCGTTTTGCCCCTCGACCACTAGTTTTTTTTAAATATTAAACCATCAAATAACATTAACCTTCAGGGTTCTGCTCTTAAAAAGGGCAGCCACGGATCACAGTTCAGTGAACAGTTAAAAGTGCATTTCACATGTATATGTAACTTTCTCTACGTCTCTATTAAGAATGAGCTTTACGTAATTAATTGTTAGTTTAAACATATTTTATTTACATAATATGAACATCTTAATAATACAATACAAAATTTTACATGAAACGAGTTTGTTCAGTAGTTAATGTAAAAAGGATGAGACCGAAAGCCATGCTTTGAAGATTATAGATCTATGCAATTTTGCTTCGAAGCTTCTATCGTGCTCGAGTCATGTGAATGTCAGTAATGTGTTGGTACGGCTTCGATAAGATGTGTCGGCTTCATTCCTATCAGCTGTAAAGTCTTATTACATATATAAATATGTTTAATATGTATGTAAGCATACACTATTAACTAATTTACACTAGTTGAACATTTACGATATATGGACATTGGCAAAATTAATAATATCAGAACATATTTATATACATTGTAGTAGTAAAAGTTCTATAGTTAATGTAAATCCAAATTATTGATACAAATCGAATTTAACATATAACAATAACATCAAATAAACCTATATTAGTATCAACATTATCCTGAAAAAGCAGTGTTTCCAAAGAACTCAACTGCACAATAGTATATTAATTCATATAAAATGTTTTGTTTCTCATTTCAAATGATTTGTAAGTATAATTATGTATTCATATGCATCATATTCGACTATTGACCGTGTTTCTGATTGATGAAGATTCATAAATGGAAGGTGTTGGATATACCTGATACTTAGGGAGACGTTATACGTTGTACCAGTTGTTTCCATTAATAGATATTAATAATAGTCACTAATATTGATATAGATGTAACGGGTGCCATAGTAACCGTAATGATTTTTATCGCATGTAACCGGAATCCAAGGGTCGTTCAAAAGTTTAATTGGATATCTGACTGAATACATTGAACAGGTCATATTAATCTGCTTATAGATCCCTGTGTTAACATGCGTAATTCAGACAAGCAATTAGTACAAACACGGGTTACTGTGAAGTTCGCATTTGGTTCATCGGTGTGAAATTAACAGAGGCAGAAACAGTAGTAATATCAGTATTATGTCTAAAAATACAGTTAGTGCAGTTACAAAGCTCCTTGTGTCAGCAGTAAGTGCAGTTATAAAGCTCCTTGTGTCAGCAGTAAGTGCAGTTACAAAGCTCCTTGTGTCAGCAGTAAGTGCAGTTATAAAGCTCCTTGTGCCAGCAGTTAGTGCAGTTACAAAGCTCCTTGTGTCAGCAGTAAGTGCAGTTATAAAGCTCCTTGTGTCAGCAGTAAGTGCAGTTATAAAGCTCCTTGTGTCAGCAGTAAGTGCAGTTATAAAGCTCCTTGTGTCAGCAGTAAGTTCAGTTATAAAGCTCCTTGTGTCAGCAGTAAGTTCAGTTATAAAGCTCATTGTGTCAGCAGTAAGTTCAGTTATAAAGCTCCTTGTGTCAGCAGTAAGTGCAGTTATAAAGCTCCTTGTGTCAGCAGTAAGTGCAGTTATAAAGCTCCTTGTGTCAGCAGTAAGTGCAGTTATAAAGCTCCTTGTGTCAGCAGTAAGTTCAGTTATAAAGCTCATTGTGTCAGCAGTAAGTGCAGTTATAAAGCTCCTTGTGTCAGCAGTAAGTGCAGTTATAAAGCTCCTTGTGTCAGCAGTAAGTTCAGTTATAAAGCTCATTGTGTCAGCAGTAAGTTCAGTTATAAAGCTCATTGTGTCAGCAGTAAGTGCAGTTATGAAGCTTCTTGTGTCAGCAGTAAGTGTAATCCGAGACTTCTCTGACCCTATAGCCTTTTTTTTTTTTAACAAGCAACATGAAATATCAAAACTCGTAAAAGGGGCTGGTTTAGGGACAGAGAAGGCTCGGATTACAGTAAGTGAAGTTACACTGCTCATGACGTTATATCACATGTTTTCTTTCTACCAGTAACACTGAATTATGTAAACAGCGTCATGGTTTCTTTAGTACATATTCAATCCCGCTAAATATTGACCAGACGTCATGAATAAGTAAGACCCAATGAAATACGTCCAGAAAACCTCATTTCTGTTTACTTGTAGTAAAAGTTATATAACAAAACTTTATACCTTACGTGATATTAAGACTAATTTCCCCGGTGATTCGTTAATGGCATCAATTGTATGTATCATGCTAAGGGGTACAATTTTCATCTGGAGGATAATATGCAGTCTCCCACGAACAGTACCCTTTTGGAGACGGAAACGTTGATTATTGCTGAGAGAGAGTATTGTTCAAGAGAGGTTTGGTGTGGAAAGAGTGCACTACATACATTATTAATAAGACACATGTGCAATTGTCTCACTATAAACGAGACTTTAAAATGTCATTGTGAAGATCAGGCTTTGATTTGGCTGCATACTTTTGGACCTTTTGCGTTAAAGATAATAGCAAGAAGCAAGAACCAAGAGTTTGGTTCAGTTAATATAACACAAAGAAACCTATCTGTACATGACTGTATCCTCAATAAATTGCAAATAGCGTTACAAAAGCTAAATGATAGAATTCCGAAGAACTACACATTGGATACATCATTGTAGTATCATTCGAGATTATAGTAATAACTGAATATGTATAAGTACTGTAAATATAGTACACTATCAATTATCACGTGACGATATTTGTTATAAGCATATTTTTAATGAATGAAAAATGTTTTAACACGATTGTTTCATGTTATGCATTAATTGAATGGTGAAACCATAAGCATATAATTGAAGTCCAAAAAATCAATCCAAGGGTACAACGATATCCGGGGACTAGAAAAGTTTAGTTAGAGATAAGCGGCTGAAAATTAATTCTGATCCTATTTGATACAGTGTTTAGATTGTTACGTCTCTGGGGTGAGAGTGTCACTGTATGCTAGTATTTCTTACTGTGCTTATATATTTATGTGAGTGTTGCTGTGCAATATTAATTAATTGATCACTAGGTTTGTGCATTTACTCGAAATAAATAGCTAAGATATCACAACCCTCGTATAAAGTTCATTCAGTTTATTACAGATTCAATCTATATAGACTATGCTGTACATATAATCTGCACATTCAGACAAAATGCAATCATTGAAGATTTAAAGAACTTGGTTTACGTTTCACAATATTGTTCTTGAAAATTACACAGTTAAATACCATGAACTACACAAATAAATGGCTTTCCACAGGTATGGATATACAGCATTTCCTAAGATCTGGCTACCTAAATGAGAGTTTTACACTCTGATTCCACTAATGAATTTACTTAAAACAATCTCAAAATAGGCCTACGTTAAAATAACATGGTACACTTTTTGGAGAACAAAATAGACTTAAAGCTTCAAATGCTTACATCAAAATGTAATAAATTATTCATTTGTAGAAACTGGCTTCTCCGAAGTTCTGCAGTAAAGTGACCAAGTTGGTCACACAATCGGGCCTTTTATACTGCACAGCGAAATGTGTCCAAAAATTGGTCACAATTTGGTCACATGTGTTAAAATTGGTCACATGTAATCGAAAAGTTGGTCACAAGCGTTAAAAATTGGTCACATGTGATCATCACAAGAGTTAAAAAATGGTTAGGCCTACAGGTGTCACACATCCTTTCCCGAAATTTACATGTTTTAAACAATAGAAAATCGATTATTCACAATATAAAATGGTGAATAACAGCAAACTAATGTATACATGATATAACCTGACAATAAAATCATATTTGTTCATCCTTAAAGATGACAACGATATTAAATATATAACCGTAGCTAACACAGGGGTCTCCCTAATTAGCGACAAGAAGCGTCCGGAAGCGACACGAAGCGACAAGAAAGAAAAAAATACATTTTATGAATATATTATGATTATATATGTATGAAAATATGTTTATATAGATTATTTCGAGTGATCTATTGCAAATTGTTAATTTATGCACCGTTTATGGTGCTATACAAAGTTATTATGAAACATAATAAATCCAACTCTATACAGTAGAAGTTTCGTGTCGCTTTCGGACGCGTCTTGTCGCTAATTAGGGAGACCGCTCCCACAATGCATTTTAATATGGGAGTAACTGCAAGGATCACAGACGATGTGCAGAAATTTACATTAAATGCATCAAAAGTTAGGCTAAATAAAGGTTGATACAACCGCTACACAGACATTTAAAGGTTTGGGATACTTGTGCAACATGAAATAGTTGTGACATGCTTGGAAATATCTTATAAATACTGGAAAATTCACGCAGTAGCGAAAACAGATGACAATAGGAAATGTTAAAAAAATCGGATAGAATAAAGCGAGCATGGAGCTGTATAATATGTGTTTAGTCGGTTTATAATTCTTTCGATGCTTCGTTATAAACATCTTGATTGGAAAAATGCATTAATCTTGGATAGCATGGAAGGATAGCTTCACAACCACAAATAGTAGAATCCAAAATGGTAAGCCTCCCCTTACTCTGAGGCGTTACTATATTGTGGTGCAAAACTTCCTTAAGTACTTGATTAACTTTAAAGCGAAAAGGGAAACCAATCCTTTTTTTATTCTTTCCCCAGTTACTCGGGGCTCAACATTAATGGTTGTCCTATTGATTTTGACCACCAGGCAAGCGTTTTCCAAAACTACTTGCCTGATGTGACCAGTGACTTTCAATGGAAGACATCGTGTCCTGATAACCTGATTGACTTAATCAATTCAACTAAACCGAACAATCAATCAGCAGTTAAAGAATAGCAAATGTCTGTATCACTTCGCCGAATTGTTACTAAAATTAGGAGCCCTATAAATAGAACTGGTGTTTCCGTTTCTCGGCAGTATCAATGAGTTTTTTCACAATTCCAGTTTGCAGAACAATGTTATGTGTATACAGTGTCGAACGCCGTGCTGGCGTTTTGTATCGGTATTGTGTAACTATAAGAATTAAACATGCATTTGGCTTGATTTACCAATTTATTAGTAGGAATTGGTTCTAAATACTCATGAATATGTCTGTTACATTCCTTTTTATCGACTTTTCAAACACGAAAAATAGTTTAATACTTGATAACAGGGAAGCGTTTACTCGATTAAGTGTATTATTGATGGAATCATGAATCATAGCATTGTCTGCATGAATCGCGATGCAGGGGCTAGAACAGTTTGGGTTTTTCTTCAAAAAACGCAAAACAGAAAAATGGTACAACTGAAACCAAAACTTCAAGTATGAAAAAAATAAGCGAAAATGGACTTTCGTAAATGCTTGGCTGACCCAGTTTGCCTAGCTACGATATAACACGGATTGGAATAAAATGTTCCGTGCCCCTTGCAGGAAGTACACGAACATTTTACTGTCTTCGTCCAGAAGCAGATCTTTGTCAATATGAGACTTATTCATGGAATTAACATGTGAATTAGCCAGTTTATGTTTTAATAGGATTGTTCATGTATTTAAGCCTGAACATTGATGGGTGTATTCCTTCATTTGTCACAACTCCTGCATTTTCTCTCTACATTTTCTTGTTTAAGGTCAGAACAAACTAACATTTGGTCAGGACATGTGATTATCAATCTATATTTGTCCAGTATTACAAAAAGGTAATGTTGAGCCCTGTTACTAAGTATTCGCCGCATATTTATCGCCACTAATGCCTTTTATTTCAGACCTCAACTGTGGGATCAAACGTTATTCTATTGAGTGTGTTTCTAGTGTGTTTTTATAACATAGCACCAACAATCGGTTCGACAACAACATCTTCCACTACAACCGTAACTCCGACAACAACTTCAACTGCAGCTCCCACAACTACAACACCTACAACCGCTGCGCCTACAACAACTGCGGCGCCTACTACAACTGCATCACCTACAACAACTGCAGCAGCGACAACAACTGCATCGCCTACAACAACTGCGGCGCCTACTACAACTGCAGCACCTACAACAACTGCAGCACCTACTACAACTGCATCGCCTACAACAACTGCAGCAGCGACAACAACTGCATCGCCTACAACAACTGCGGCGCCTACTACAACTGTAGCACCTACAACAACTGCAGCACCTACAACAACTGCATCGCCTACAACAACTGCAGCAGCGACAACAACTACATCGCCTACAACAACTGCGGCGCCTACTACAACTGCAGCACCTACAACAACTGCAGCACCTACTACAACTGCGGCGCCAACTACAACTGCAGCACCTACAACAACTGCAGCACCTACTACAACAGCAGCACCTACAACAACTGCAGCACCTACTACAAGTGCAGCGCCTACAACAACTGAACCACCTACTACAACTGCAGCACCTACAACAACTGCAACACCTACTACAACTGCAGCACCCACTACAACTGCAGCATCCACAACAACTGCGGCGCCTACTACAACTGCAGCACCTACAACAACTGCAGCACCTACAACAACTGCAGCAGCGACAACAACTGCATCACCTACAACAACTGCATCGCCTACTACAACTGCAGCACCTACAACAACTGCAGCACCTACTACAACTGCAGCACCTACAACAACTGCAACACCTACTACAACTGCAGCAACTACAACAACTGCATCGCCTACAACAACTGTGGCGCCTACTACAACTGCAGCACCTACAACAACTGCAACACCTACTACAACTGCAGCAACTACAACAACTGCATCGCCTACTACAACTGCGGCGCCTACTACAACTGCAGCACCTACTACAACTGCAGCACCTACAACAACTGCAGCACCTACAACAACTGCATCACCTACTACAACTGCAGCGCCTACAACAACTGCGGCGCCTACTACAACTGCAGCTCCTACAACAACTGCAGCACCTACAACAACTGGGGCGCCTACAACAACTGGGGCGCCTACTACAACAGCGTCACCTACAACAACTGCAGCACCTACTACAACTGCAGCACCTACAACAACTGCAACACCTACTACAACTGCAGCAACTACAACAACTGCATCGCCTACTACAACTGCAGCACCTACAACAACTGCATCGCCTACTACAACTGCAGCACCTTCTACAAGTGCAGCGCCTACAACAACTGAACCACCTACTACAACTGCAGCGCCTACTACAACTGCAGCACCTACAACAACTGCAACACCTACTACAACTGCAGCAACTACAACAACTGCATCGCCTACTACAACTGCGGCGCCTACTACAACTGCAGCACCTACTACAACTGCAGCACCTACAACAACTGCAGCACCTACTACAACTGCAGCACCTACAACAACTGCATCGCCTACAACAACTGCGGCGCCTACTACAACTGCAGCACCTACAACAACTGCAGCACCTACTACTGCAGATCCTACAACAACTGCATCACCTACTACCACTGCATCACCTACTACAACTGCAGCATCTACAACAACTGCAGCACCCACTACAACTGCAGCATCTACAACAACTGAAGCTCCTACTACAACAGCAGCACCTACAACAACTGCATCGCCTACAACAACTGCAGCGACAACAACTGCATCGGCTACAACAACTGCATCGCCTACTACAACTGCGGCACCTACAACAACTGCAGCACCTACTACAACTGCAGCACCTACAACAACTGCATCGCCTACAACAACTGCGGCGCCTACTACAACTGCAGCACCTACCACAACTGCAGCACCTACAACAACTGCATCGCCTACAACAACTGCAGCGACAACAACTGCATCGGCTACAACAACTGCATCGCCTACTACAACTGCGGCACCTACAACAACTGCAGCACCTACTACAACTGCAGCACCTACAACAACTGCATCGCCTACAACAACTGAGGAGCCTACTACAACTGCAGCACCTACCACAACTGCAGCACCTACTACTGCAGATCCTACAACAACTGCAGCACCTACTACCACTGCATCACCTACTACAACTGCAGCATCTACAACAACTGCAGCACCCACTACAACTGCAGCATCTACAACAACTGCAGCTCCTACTACAACTGCAGCATCTACAACAACTGCAGCATCTACAACAACTGCAGCACCTACTACAACTGCAGCATCTACAACAACTGCTGTACCTACTACAACTGCAGCGCCTACAACAACTGCGGCGCCTACTACAACTGCAGCACCTACAACAACTGCAGCACCTACTACAACTGTAGCACCTACAACAACTGCATCGCCTACTACAACTGCAGCACCTACAACAACTGCAGCACCTACTACAACTGCAGCACCTACAACAACTGCAGCGCCTACAACAACTGCAGCGCCTACAACAACTGCAGCGCCTACTACAACTGCAGCACCCAGTACTGCTGATCCTACAACAACTGCTGCACCTACAACAACTGCAGCGACAACAACTGCATCGCCTACAACAACTGCGGCACCTACAACAACTGCATCGCCTACAACAACTGCAGCACCTACTACAACTGCAGCACCTACTACAACTGCAGCACCTACAACAACTGCATCGCCTACTACAACTGCAGCACCTACAACAACTGCAGCACCTACAACAACTGCAGCATCTACAACAACTGCAGCACCGACTACAACTGCAGCATCTACAACAACTGCAGCACCTACTACAACTGCAGCATCTACAACAACTGCAGCATCTACAACAACTGCAGCACCTACTACAACTGCAGCATCTACAACAACTGCATCACCTACTACAACTGGAGCATCTACAACAACTGCAACACCTACTACAACTGCAGCACCTACTACAACTGCGGCACCTACAACAACTGCAGCACCTACTACAACTGCAGCAGCGACAACAACTTCATCGCCTACTACAACTGCGGTACCTACAACTGCATCGACTACTACAACTGCAGCACCTACGACAACTGCATCGCCTACAACAACTGCATCGCCTACTACAACTGCAGCACCTACAACAACTGCAACACCTACTACAACTGCAGCGCCTACAACAACTGCAGCGCCTACAACAACTGCAGCGCCTACAACAACTGCAGCTCATACTACAACTGCAGCACCCAGTACTGCTGATCCTACAACAACTGCTGCACCTACAACAACTGCAGCGACAACAACTGCATCGCCTACAACAACGGCATCGCCTACTACAACTGCCGCACCTGCTACAACTGCAGCACCTACATCAACTGCAGCAGCGACAACAACTGCATCGCCTACAACAACTACATCGCCTACAACAACTGCTGCACCTACAACAACTGCAGCGACAACAACTGCAGCGCCTACAACAACTGCATCGCCTACTACAACTGCGGCACCTACAACAACTGCAGCACCTACTACAACTGCAGCACCTACAACAACTGCATCGCCTACAACAACTGCGGCGCCTACTACAACTGCAGCACCTACCACAACTACAGCACCTACTACAACTGCAGCACCTACAACAACTGCAGCACCTACAACAACTGCATCGCCTACAACATCTGCGGCGCCTACTACAACTGTAGCACCTACTACCACTGCAGCACCCACTACAACTGCAGCAGTTACAACAACTGCAGCACCTACTACAACTGCAGCATCTACAACAACTGCAGCATCTACAACAACTGCAGCATTTACTACAACTGCAGCATCTACAACAACTGCTGTACCTACTACAACTGCAGTGCCTACAACAACTGCAACACCTACTACAACTGCAGCACCTACAACAACTGCATCGCCTACAACAACTGCAGCACCTACTACAACTGCAGCACCTACTACAACTGCAGCACCTACAACAACTGCATCGCCTACTACAACTGCAGCACCTACAACAACTGCAGCACCTACTACAACTGCAGCACCTACAACAACTGCAGCGCCTACAACAACTGCAGCGTCTACTACAACTGCAGCACCCACTACTGCTGGTCCTACAACAACTGCTGCACCTACTACAACTGCAGCACCTACTACAACTGCAGCATCTACAACAACTGCAGTAACTACAGCAACTGCATCGCCTACTACAACTGCCGAACCTACTACAACTGCAACACCTACAACAACTGCAGCAGCGACAACAACTGCATCGCCTACAACATCTGCATCGCCTACTACAACTGCAGCACCTACAACAACTGCAGCACCTACAACAACTGCAGCACCTACAACAACTGCAGCGACAACAACTGCATCGCCTACAACAACTGCATCGCCTACAACAACTGCAGCACCTACAACAACTGCAACACCTACTACAACTGCAGCACCTACAACAACTGCATCGCCTACAACAACTGCATCGCCTACTACAACTGCGGCACCTACAACAACTGCAGCACCTACTACAACTGCAGCACCTACAACAACTGAAGCTACTACTACAACAGCAGCACCTACAACAACTGCAGCACATACAACAACTGCAGCAGCGACAACAACTGCATCGCCTACTACAACTGCGGCACCTACAACTGCATCGACTACTACAACTGCAGCACCTACGACAACTGCATCGCCTACTACAACTGCAGCACCTACAACAACTGCAGCACCTACTACAACTGCAGCACCTACAACAACTGCATCGCCTACTACAACTGCAGCACCTACAACAACTGCAGCACCTACAACAACTGCATCGACTACAACAACTGCAGCACCTACTACAACTGCACCACCTACTACAACTGCAGCACCTACAACAACTGCAGCACCTACAACAACTGCATCGCCTACAACAACTGCGGCGCCTACTACAGCTGCAGCTCCTACTACAACTGCAGCACCTACAACAACTGCATCACCTACAACAACTGCAACGCCTACTACAACTGCAGCACCCAGTACTGCTGATCCTACAACAACTGCTGCACCTACTACAACTGCAGCACCTACAACAACTGCAGAGCCTACTACAACTGTAGCACCTACAACAACTGCAGCACCTACAACAACTGCATCGACTACAACAACTGCATCACCTACTACAACTGCAGCACCTACTACAACTGCAGCACCTACAACAACTGCATCGCCTACTACAACTGCAGCACCTACAACAACTGCAGCACCTACTTCAACTGCAGCACCTACAACAACTGCAGCGCCTACAACAACTGCAGCGTCTACTACAACTGCAGCACCCACTACTGCTGGTCCTACAACAACTGCTGCACCTACTACAACTGCAGCACCTACAACAACTGCAGCAGCGACAACAACTGCATCGCCTACAACAACTGCATCGCCTACTACAACTGCAGCACCTACAACAACTGCAGCACCTACAACAACTGCAGCGACAACAACTGCATCGCCTACAACAACTGCATCGCCTACAACAACTGCAGCACCTACAACAACTGCAACACCTACTACAACTGCAGCACCTACAACAACTGCATCGCCTACAACAACTGCATCGCCTACTACAACTGCGGCACCTTCAACAACTGCAGCACCTACTACAACTGCAGCACCTACAACAACTGAAGCTACTACTACAACAGCAGCACCTACAACAACTGCAGCACATACAACAACTGCAGCAGCGACAACAACTGCATCGCCTACTACAACTGCGGCACCTTCAACTGCATCGACTACTACAACTGCAGCAATTACGACAACTGCATCGCCTACTACAACTGCAGCACCTACAACAACTGCAGCACCTACTACAACTGCAGCACCTACAACAACTGCATCGCCTACTACAACTGCAGCACCTACAACAACTGCAGCACCTACAACAACTGCATCGACTACAACAACTGCAGCACCTACTACAACTGCACCACCTACTACAACTGCAGCACCTACAACAACTGCAGCACCTACAACAACTGCATTGCCTACAACAACTGCGGCGCCTACTACAACTGCAGCTCCTACTACAACGGCAGCACCTACAACAACTGCATCGCCTACAACAACTGCAACGCCTACTACAACTGCAGCACCCAGTACTGCTGATCCTACAACAACTGCTGCACCTACTACAACTGCAGCACCTACAACAACTGCAGAGCCTACTACAACTGTAGCACCTACAACAACTGCAGCGTCTACTACAACTGCAGCACCCACTACTGCTGGTCCTACAACAACTGCTGCACCTACTACTGCTGGTCCTACAACAACTGCTGCACCTACTACAACTGCAGCACCTACTACAACTGCAGCATCTACAACAACTGCAGTAACTACAGCAACTGCATCGCCTACTACAACTGCCGAACCTACTACAACTGCAACACCTACAACAACTGCAGCAGCGACAACAACTGCATCGCCTACAACATCTGCATCGCCTACTACAACTGCAGCACCTACAACAACTGCAGCACCTACAACAACTGCAGCACCTACAACAACTGCAGCGACAACAACTGCATCGCCTACAACAACTGCATCGCCTACAACAACTGCAACACCTACAACAACTGCAACACCTACTACAACTGCAGCACCTACAACAACTGCATCGCCTACAACAACTGCATCGCCTACTACAACTGCGGCACCTACAACAACTGCAGCACCTACTACAACTGCAGCACCTACAACAACTGAAGCTACTACTACAACAGCAGCACCTACAACAACTGCAGCACATACAACAACTGCAGCAGCGACAACAACTGCATCGCCTACTACAACTGCGGCACCTACAACTGCATCGACTACTACAACTGCAGCACCTACGACAACTGCATCGCCTACTACAACTGCAGCACCTACAACAACTGCAGCACCTACTACAACTGCAGCACCTACAACAACTGCATCGCCTACTACAACTGCAGCACCTACAACAACTGCAGCACCTACAACAACTGCATCGACTACAACAACTGCAGCACCTACTACAACTGCACCACCTACTACAACTGCAGCACCTACAACAACTGCAGCACCTACAACAACTGCATCGCCTACAACAACTGCGGCGCCTACTACAGCTGCAGCTCCTACTACAACTGCAGCACCTACAACAACTGCATCACCTACAACAACTGCAACGCCTACTACAACTGCAGCACCCAGTACTGCTGATCCTACAACAACTGCTGCACCTACTACAACTGCAGCACCTACAACAACTGCAGAGCCTACTACAACTGTAGCACCTACAACAACTGCAGCACCTACAACAACTGCATCGACTACAACAACTGCATCACCTACTACAACTGCAGCACCTACTACAACTGCAGCACCTACAACAACTGCATCGCCTACTACAACTGCAGCACCTACAACAACTGCAGCACCTACTTCAACTGCAGCACCTACAACAACTGCAGCGCCTACAACAACTGCAGCGTCTACTACAACTGCAGCACCCACTACTGCTGGTCCTACAACAACTGCTGCACCTACTACAACTGCAGCACCTACAACAACTGCAGCAGCGACAACAACTGCATCGCCTACAACAACTGCATCGCCTACTACAACTGCAGCACCTACAACAACTGCAGCACCTACAACAACTGCAGCGACAACAACTGCATCGCCTACAACAACTGCATCGCCTACAACAACTGCAGCACCTACAACAACTGCAACACCTACTACAACTGCAGCACCTACAACAACTGCATCGCCTACAACAACTGCATCGCCTACTACAACTGCGGCACCTTCAACAACTGCAGCACCTACTACAACTGCAGCACCTACAACAACTGAAGCTACTACTACAACAGCAGCACCTACAACAACTGCAGCACATACAACAACTGCAGCAGCGACAACAACTGCATCGCCTACTACAACTGCGGCACCTTCAACTGCATCGACTACTACAACTGCAGCAATTACGACAACTGCATCGCCTACTACAACTGCAGCACCTACAACAACTGCAGCACCTACTACAACTGCAGCACCTACAACAACTGCATCGCCTACTACAACTGCAGCACCTACAACAACTGCAGCACCTACAACAACTGCATCGACTACAACAACTGCAGCACCTACTACAACTGCACCACCTACTACAACTGCAGCACCTACAACAACTGCAGCACCTACAACAACTGCATTGCCTACAACAACTGCGGCGCCTACTACAACTGCAGCTCCTACTACAACGGCAGCACCTACAACAACTGCATCGCCTACAACAACTGCAACGCCTACTACAACTGCAGCACCCAGTACTGCTGATCCTACAACAACTGCTGCACCTACTACAACTGCAGCACCTACAACAACTGCAGAGCCTACTACAACTGTAGCACCTACAACAACTGCAGCGTCTACTACAACTGCAGCACCCACTACTGCTGGTCCTACAACAACTGCTGCACCTACTACAACTGCAGCACCTACAACAACTGCAGCAGCGACAACAACTGCATCGCCTACAACAACTGCATCGCCTACTACAACTGCAGCACCTACAACAACTGCAGCACCTACAACAACTGCAGCGACAACAACTGCATCGCCTACAACAACTGCATCGCCTACAACAACTGCATCGCCTACAACAACTGCAGCACCTACAACAACTGCAACACCTACTACAACTGCAGCACCTACAACAACTGCATCGCCTACAACAACTGCATCGCCTACTACAACTGCGGCACCTACAACAACTGCAGCACCTACTACAACTGCAGCACCTACAACAACTGAAGCTACTACTACAACAGCAGCACCTACAACAACTGCAGCACATACAACAACTGCAGCAGCGACAACAACTGCATCGCCTACTACAACTGCGACACCTACAACTGCATCGACTACTACAACTGCAGCAATTACGACAACTGCATCGCCTACTACAACTGCAGCACCTACAACAACTGCAGCACCTACTACAACTGCAGCACCTACAACAACTGCATCGCCTACTACAACTGCAGCACCTACAACAACTGCAGCACCTACAACAACTGCATCGACTACAACAACTGCAGCACCTACTACAACTGCACCACCTACTACAACTGCAGCACTTACAACAACTGCAGCACCTACAACAACTGCATCGCCTACAACAACTGCGGCGCCTACTACAACTGCAGCTCCTACTACAACTGCAGCACCTACAACAACTGCATCGCCTACAACAACTGCAACGCCTACTACAACTGCAGCACCCAGTACTGCTGATCCTACAACAACTGCTGCACCTACTACAACTGCAGCACCTACAACAACTGCAGCACCTACTACAACTGCACCACCTACTACAACTACAGCACCTACAACAACTGCAGCACCTACAACAACTGCATCGCCTTCAACAACTGCGGCGCCTATTACAACTGCAGCTCCTACTACAACTGCAGCACCTACAACAACTGCATCGCCTACAACAACTGCTGCTCCTACAACAACTGCGGCACCTACAACAACTGCTGCTCCTTCAACAACTGCAGCGTCTACTTCAACTGCAGCACCTACAACAACTGCTGCTTCTACAACAACTGCAGCGCCTACTTCTGCTGCTCCTACAACAACTGCAGCACCTACTACTTCTGCTCCTACAACAACTGCAGCACCTACTTCAACTGCAGCACCTATTACAACTGCAGCGCCTACAACAACTGCAGCGCCTACTACAACTGCTGCTCCTACAACAACTGCAGCACCTTCAACAACTGAAGCACCTGCAACAACTGCTGCTTCTACAACAACTGAAGCACCTGCAACAACTGCTGCTCCTACAACAACTGCAGCACCTACAACAACTGCTGCTCCTACAACAACTGAAGCACCTGCTACAACTGCTGCTCCTACAACAACTGAAGCACCTGCAACAACTGCTGCTCCTACAACAACTGCAGCACCTACAACAACTGAAGCACCTGCAACAACTGCAGCACCTACAACAACTGAAGCACATACAACAACTGCAGCGCTTACTACTACTGCTGCTCCTACAACAACTGCAGCGCCTACTTCTGCTGCTCCTACAACAACTGCAGCGCCTACAACCGGTCAGTCAACTTCAACCACCATAACTTCTGCAACTTCTTCCACAACAACAACTCTTACGCCAACAACGACGTCAACAACGACTTCTTTTTCGACAACTACCACTACTCTGGAAACCACTACAAGCGGTTTGTGTACTTTTTTTAACAACGAACATCTTATTAATCTTATCAATATTTCCTTGATTACAGATTTGTGTGATTTTATTACATATCGTGGACCGAAAATTTAGTAAACTGGTTTTCTCATCGGATAATTATGATAACGTCTTTTCTTCTATAATTTTAGATTGTTGCATATTATACTACATAAGATTTATTGCGGCATAATGCATCTATGCTATTAATGAATGTAAAAACAACTTTTTGGCATATTTGGTAACGAATGACGTTCTTACTGACGAAACAAAACTTATTTTACTGAATTAGACACAAGTTGCAAACAATACAACATTTATTGCCTAACACTCTTGGACAAAACTTCGCCGTCTCTGAAAAGTTGTTGAGTGTGTTGATTTCAGACAAGACAACACGTGCGAAAAACGTTTTTGTTATAAAATCACCAACTATCGTTCTTTGTTTGTGATGAAAACGATAAATTGAAAATCTTGTCCGATTTGTCAAAGTTCCTACTTTCGTTTATAATGTCTAAAATTGGCTAGTTTTGGTTGAGAACATGTCAATATCAAACAATTTACAGTCTTAATGTAAAATCTAAAATTTGGGTGGAGAGAAACTAACATATAGCCATTTGAGAAGAGATAGATAATGTCATGTTGCTTTAAGTCACTTGGTGTAATGTGTGTTTTTTCCATGTTAGATCCTTGTGGAGACTGTCCTGCAAATGCGGTGTGCACTACAGCTTCATCCACAGCCAATCAACATGCTTGTGTTTGTAAACCAGGCTATAAAATGAATTCTGTAAGAGACAGATGTTTAGGTATGTATGATTTTCGAAGCTACTTGACATTAAATCGGTAGTCTACTGGACTTATATGCAATTCCCTAAACATTGTACTGAGTGACTAGCAGATTACATGATATACGTGAGGTGTTCAGAAATACCATGAAAAGTGCTCTGAAATGTTTATTTCTTGACCACTATTGCTGGACATTGGCCAGGTTCTATATAGTTGTATATCAAATGCAAACCATCTTAACAATGATGTCTAAGCATACATTTGGTCTCAAAATCTCAAAAACTTAATTTATTTCGTATATACATCTAGTGAAAGCGTGCGGATTTTTTCGATTTATTTTGATTTGTATCTAGATTTGGCGTAACTAGTGACGACAACTACTCAAACTAAAACACTACAGTGTCTGATTTTCAATCATTTAGTTTTGCTTTGATTGTCATTAAATTTATACTATTTATTTCAGAAATCCGTCGGTTTTCTTTCAAGAGTCATACTAAGATGGCATCTGGTGCCTTATACAGTGAACAATACCGCCTACAGGTGTCATTGCCTGTTACTCCAAGCACATATGTGGATTACGTATACGTAAGATATGCTAATTAGACTTCATAACATCAAGTTTGTGAAGCCATTTTGAAATTGTAATATCATATACTTTCTTCTGTTTAAGATGTGGAGGAAAAACAAATTGTTGTAAATAACACTAGTGCCCGATCATTTGAGTTGCAGTAAAACAAAGAATGGAAGGCTTCAAAAACCAACATCAAACAGCTACGATATTAATTCAATATTTATAACCCAAAATAAAAAAAACGAAAAATGCTCTTATTATCATTTGTAAGGTTTGAATGAGCATTTATAATGTATCGATAAGGATTTTAACATATTTTGATGTGGACACAATGCCATTATAATGTACTCATTATACTGCTGATTACATAGTTTACTTAATTATATCCACATTTTAGGTTAGTCCATCTGGTGCATTACTCTTAACGAATGCAGGATCGGGCAGTCGCAAACATTATGCCAATCCACCGCTGCCGAACCAGGTATTCGGCGATGTTTGCATACTTGCGCCTTACTTGTCAGCTAACTTGAGACCATCCACACTGTACACTGTAAGTATAGCAGAATGTTTTGTAACTGGATGACAGGCTCTGCTGAAACAGACATCTTATGATAAGCGTATTCTTGTAAATGTAATATTTACTTTACATCTGAAATGACGTATTTGGAGTATTATATATATATATTTATTATACCTCACGTGACTTTGCCTTGTTAAAATTCCATATACTCATTATGAGTCATTCCGTACTATTACCCTGACAGTACGTTTTCACCGGTAGATAGTATACTATCACTTGGCTATAAATGGGCAATTCTGGTTTCCCAAGTTCATGATAGTAGACACTTATTGAAATGCATTGTAAATCAGTAACTTCCGGCCCTTGCAACTATTCCAAACGACAAAATGACGACAACTGTAAACAAACAGTTTGTTGATTTATTTAGTTTAGACAGTGCGAAAGACAAGCGGATTGTCAATCGAAGTGTATAAACTCGTCCGCTCTTTTTACGTAATAAAACAAAATATTTTGAACAATTAGTAGTGTTGAATTTTTTTCATTTATTCGTTGTTCGATATAATAAAATAGATATCAGATGGCTTCCCATTGTGAGAGAACATATTACCAATATTCGAGAAAATACTATTACCCTCATGTTGACAATATATACAGTCACACAGGAAGTCATCTGATATTTATGTAATATATTATATGACTTGATATGTAATAATTAATTTTATAATCCAGCCATTCCTATTGCAGTTGAAGTTTATACTACATAAACTTTCTAACAATTGATAATGCAAGTCAATATCAACCGATTAACAACGTTAATAGTAACAGTATTTCATGAAACTAGTGTTAGATAGGATCAGGACTAAAAACCAATGCCCATAGTAACAGTGAGTAGAGGAAAGTTACGAATTCAACTTCGCCGACGAATGATCATATATTAGCCAACTGCGTTTATTCGTGTACAGAGTTAATAACCTTTATAAATATTTGATTTACTAGTGCGAATATTTTCATTGGCCGATATGCAAAATATTCTCCCAATCGAGACTGGATGATTGCTCGTTTGCTTCAATATTATAGCAGTCTGGTTGTTACATAACTCCAAAGGCACTAATGCGGTGAACTCCAGCCTCCTCTGGGAGCCTCCACTGGGCAAGAGGGAATGCAGTCTGTCGTGTTTTCATCAATTAAATGCTACAGTCGTAAATTCCTCTGCTCAAATGAATAATGAAATAAAGTCATGAGTCCATATTTCCAGTCAGTTTACCAGCGGTATATTGTGCTTAAAAGAACCACCACATTCAGACTAGTTTTATAGAAATAACCAAATGTAAATGATAAAAAATACACACTATCTTATCCCCTGAGAATTACTTTATATAAATGCATAGCCGTTATTTTGGGTTTCGCGTAAGAGCTTAAACGCCAGTCGGAATTGTGGACAATACAAAAAGTGTTTTGAGGGACAGTAAGAACAGGGGCAGGGTGGTACAAGTTCGTTATAAAGAGTGGACATAAGTTATATACGCGTGTATTGTACCCTGGTGCCAGCGAAAAAAATACAGACATTTGACAACTTCTTTAGCCAATCACGATTACTTAAAAACCGCAATAAAAGTAAAAATGAATATAATTTATACATTGTATATAGACTACTGTAACTCACCATGATGACAATGAATAGATCTTACTAATTGTAATAACGTTATGCGAGTTTTCCAAAACAAATACGAATTACATGTATGTCTTTTCACATTATACTTACCTTATCTAACATACCTGAGTATTGTCTATTGTATATTCATCCTTAGAGAAGTTTGTCTTTTTTATTTCTTAAATATCTAACATATTATAATACGTCAGCTTGTGGGTATTCAAACCTGTAATTAATTATATGCATGGTATTGTGTTGTGTCGCATCGTATCGCGTTGTATCGTATTGTAGTGTAATGTTTTGCATTTTCAGGAAGCTGGGGTGTATATAACGGTGATTAACTCTGGTCAAACAGAAACAGAACAAAGTGCGATAGCAGAGATAGAGACCAGGTTATCAGCATACCTACCATCAGGCTTTGTCGCTAAAAGTGTGATTATAGCTACATGGAATAAAATGATGACAAACAGTCCATCACAGGTTGATAAATTTTATGACATCGATGTTGGGGTTTTTTCTGTAGATTTGCGAGTACGAGTAAACATATTATTTTTGGAGCATCACATAAAACTATTCAATGATTTTATTAATCAGAAAACAGAGCATGTGACACAAGAGGTAAAGGGTTTACGTTGCTGCTATAATCCACAGGACATTGTCACGAGTCCTCACCCTTTATAACTGCTATACTTCTCTCCCTTTATCTCTTCTAGAGAAGGGATAGAGTGAGATAACTAGTGGCAATCTCCTGTGCATTCTCGTCAGCTCTCGGGTATACTCTAATAACACCCTCTAGTGTATGTAAGGCGGAGCGCCATGTGGCAAAACACAACATTTTGTGCGGTCAAGAAATAGTTCTCGTAAAAACGAATTTATAATTTCAATAACTTCGATAAATGCATGTAAGAGATGGATTATCGTTGTCATTTCTAGTTAAAAACTCACACGTTTCAGCCTTCATATAGCTTAAATATTAGATTCATCAGCACTCCAGCGTTCACGCCGCCATCTTGTTTTCATGATAATCGAATGGTATTTCCAAAAGTAGTGCCTAACGAACCCGAGGCTCTTGACGTAATTGGCCGAGTTTTTCCGAATGTCTCCTGTGTTATAAACACCTCATCCCATAATGAATTACAACAGAGTTGAAATCCTTTATGATATACTACATTTATTTACACATATTGTATTATTCACCGCTTGCATACATTTTCTATAATTCAATAATTATTGCTTATACCAATTCCATTTATACTAACTTAGAAAGCACTATTATTTTGGGATGGAGTGTGTCTGTGAAATCAAAACATTATTTTCAACATTGAATACTGTTAAAGTCGCACAAATATCAGCCAGTGTAAATTTCCTATTCAAAATAATACTCATTTTGGCGAGTACCGAACATTAACACACGCGAAACGTCTGAAATTGCCTATTCCGAGAACTTGTACTTCGCAAAAATATCCACTTATGCCGTGAGTGGGAATATAATATTAAATTTTAACATCTATTCATTTTGTTTCAGACGGTCTCATTCCAAGCTGTAGTGTTGTCCGACTTAAAAACTACGATTTATGTGGCTATTTATGAAGATGGTGAAATGAATGTTAGGACGGCTTTATCAATTCCAGATCAGCCGAAATACCCAGTCGATATTGGATTTATATGTGGTCCATACAACAAATATTTATATGAATATTCGTTATCGGGCAACGGAAATATAGACAATAAACATTTTATTGAGGATATTCATGATGTCTACCAAACATATAACAGTTTCCCTGATGATCTTATATCAAGCTGGAATACCTCGGGACAGATAACATACTCAAATGGAGAATCTCCACCCTCATATGCTGACAGAGGAACGTTCGTATTTGTTCTTCACTCCGCCCCCGACCATCCTGTCTTGAGATGCCAAAACTGGCTTGATGCTAACGCTGGTATAGGAAATGTGGACGATGCTAAAGTCTGCCCTGGAACACTTGAACAGATGACGTCGTTCATGGAAGCACAATATACTTTAACAACATTTGGAGATAAAGCCTTCTATACTGTCCCTGGAAGCCAAGGCTTAAGTTGTGGATACCACCAATCAAGTAGATCGTTGATATCAAAAGGAAGTCACATTGAAGTAAATGGCAGAAACCTTTTCAAGTACGTTGCTATTTCTCTTTGTATACGACTTTATCATAACTCTGATGATTTGTCCTGTGTGTTATCTGTAAACCCATGATGTAAATATGTGAAATGAAACCAACTACCAATAAATGTAATTGTTTAATGTTAATATATATATGTGCCGATAGCCTTGATAGGATGGGCATCTCTCTATAATTGAAAACACTCTGATTGAGAGACAGCTAACACCTTTCATCTTTAAGGACCACATTGGAAATAAGAGGTGTATGTGTGTATGGCATGGATATTATGCGCTTGTTATAATTATTATTTTAAAATCATTGTATGTTTTAATTATCCATGTATCATGTACTCCAATACCGAAATAAATATTATTATTAACCGCAAACTGCACCACAACGTGTTATTTGTTTGGTGCAGCCGTACTCACATGGTTTTTCTATTTGCCTATCAGTGTTGAGTAAACCAATCAAATCTTGCGTTAACCACTAAAACAACTTCTCTTCAGTCGAACAACATGTGTAACATTGACGCGGATTGGTTAAAATTTCAATAAAGATTACCGAAATGCATTTTTGATCTGGAGTGACCAGCAATCGTAACAACTCGGCAATGTCTTATGTTGCACAATAAATCTTTACCTTCAAATTGCGCCGACCATCTTTTTAAAAGATATTTCTTGTTGTTATGTCATATTTGTATCATCTATACGCTTTCAGATTAAATCAAGGAAACGCTGCGGAACAGGAATCGTACGAGGATTGTTGCGTTATCGGAGATGTATTAACTACAGAGAATCTGTGCCAAGCTTATTTGACAAAGAGACCTGAATGCACGAGCGATAACTTCAAGGCAGGAGCAACAGGTATGTCACGGATGTTTGATTGCCGAACAATGAGATTTGTTGGAGACGACACAATAGAGACGCTTTGGCATTCGAAACATATTATAGAAAGTAGAGACACGAATAACAATGGACAGACATATAATGGGTTCCTAATTAGTTGAGAATACCGTAAAACAGCAGTTCTCGAATACATAAAAGTGGATTCTTTTTCAATAGTTTTGATGGTTAACAAAATAAATATCATTCCGAAGGATAACAGGATTCCCAAGCATACAGTCGGATGGGCTCATTTCATGCATACTGACAAAACAGCACTTTCCACGTGTTTAAGAATACATGGTTGTTAGCTTGTTAAGCAAATTAGCTTTATCATTGCAAAGTTGCCTTCGATCACTATTCCGCTACTACTACTCCGGACAAAAATGTTGATGTACATGCATTTCCAAAGAATAAATTGCACACATTATGTTTTGCACTGACTCATCCAAAACCTATCTATACCTGTATATATAATTATATATTTGTGAATGATAAGTAGTCTTTGAGAGATTGGACGACGTGTTGTGTTTTCTCATTGATTCAGCAATACGGTATTTCTTAACGATATTGAGGAGCAAACGGTTGCGTTGAACAAGACTGACAAACAAGCAAGCACAAAGTAATTCTTATTTAGATTTGGTACGATTATCAAAATGAATCTTGAAATAACACTGTAAGATTACAATTCCGTTATTCTCTGTTGCAGCGGGTGGAGAGGGTGACCCGCACTTTATTACTATGGATGGTTTACGTTATACATTCAATGGACAAGGAGAATATACGTTAGTGGAAGGAAACGGCTTGACGGTTCAGGTTAGAACCCAACCCATACTGGTTGATGAAGAGATGAGTAGTGCTACAGTCTTCACATCTATTGCAGCCAAACAAACATCTGGGACTGAACAAACGGTGGAGTTTAGGTTGAGTGACTTGGGAAATGACGTTGGTAAGCCTGTCAATATTAGTTCTATGATATTCTATACAGGAGTATATGTAGTTCCATTTTCAATTCTTTACATTAAGCAATCAATTGTTCGTATACAACTCTCATTCTGTGTCTAACTAAGATGCGATTTAAAATTTATTGAAAGCACGATGAGCTACTTTCTAGATATACAATTCATGAAATTTTAGAGTTTATGGTTCTGAGATAACGTGGCAAAACGCCCGACTATCTTCAAGGAAATCGGTTGCGCAATATACTTAATTGGTTTTGCTTGGTTAAAATATCTTACAAAATTGTATTGAATCCACTCATTGTCTCAGGATATATACCTAACGCCATTAAAAACGCAACTATTTGAACTAGGCGTCATTTTGTAGTAGCCTACCAACTGCCAGAAGCGTATTACAGTTTTCTATATATGTAAATTCTTGTTCAAAACTTCATTAAACTCTTGACCAATTATTGTTTATTTCATTATTGATTAATTTTAGTAAATAATGTTTAAGAAATAAAGAATAGTGTTGCCTTTGTAATGTCACTTTATCTATGCGCACAATTTTTGGTTGCGTTTTTAATGGCGTTTAAGTATAGAATGAAAGCCGTCAGCAATCTGTTCTGTGTATTTCAGATACCTACGTCAATGGAGATATGACGTCAGTGACAGATCGTCATACCTATGAAAGTTTTGAGCTGCAGAAAACAACAGATACTAACAGTGCAGTTGTATATCGAATGATAATCTTTAGTGGTTTGGTACTGAACGCTAAACCGGGATCTAATCTACTCACTTTATCAGTCGGCATGGGAGCTCAAGGCTGGAATGGAAATATAGCAGGTGCACATTCTTCATATTTTTAGTGTTTAAACAAGGTTCAGGTCAAGAACTAGTCCAAACAATTTGACAACCATGCTAGATCCTTCACGTTTACCTTCATTTTTCAATATTTGTTTTTTTTCTTTCACATTTTAGGTAAAACATGAAGAATAAAAATGCTTGGAGTTATATGTTAGGACTAGTCAAGAACATAACTGTGACAGTACTGTTTTGTTGTATATGTAATTGAGCAATAAATATTAGTATCATTTGAATACTGACGAAAATATATAATTTTCAGGTCTTCTTGGAAATTTTGACGGTAACATTGATAACGATTTCACATTACCCGATGGTACAATAATAGCAAACCCCAGTGACTTAAATGAGGAAGACATATACAACCAGTTCGGAAGTACATGTAAGTACATGTAGATCCTAGACTTTTCATTCGAACAATTATTGTTACCATATTATCATATTTCTCACTTATATACGTGTGTAGACTTACGGTTCATGTGACTCAATTCTTATCAGGAGTATTTAATTGATGTGTGATTTTCGCTACAGTAGATTATATCTTGTTTAATTGACTCAATTTGGCATCCATGCTGTCAAGATGTTGTGTAATACAAATTGTAACATATCAGTATTCAACTAGTAGTAGAATTGTGTTGACTGCTTATAGTTTGTTGTACATAATGATAATGGAAAATGTATTGTTCGTTAAGTATGGAGTAAATAGATGGTATAAAGATGGAAGTATAAAAGCTTGTCCAACATTTGTAGGGACTGCACTTGTATGTGTATTTATAGCCTTCTGTCTTATGGGTTCTATTTTATCATTTGTAAGAGAAATAAAATATTTCTTCCGTTTTCAGGTCTAATAAAACTGTAGTATGATTATAGTTATCAAACTTTACGAGTAACAGTGATAAAATACGAATACTTTAATTATGGGGCAAAATATATCTTATTATATCAAACCTGATGTTCAAAAATATAAAAAAGAAATGTTTAACACCTATAAATATGCAGCATTTGACTTGTTTGTTTAAGGTATTAAAACCTAACTGTATATATATTCTCTGTGAAATGTATTAAAATAATAACGATTCTGGTATGAACATTTATCACGATACCTATCTAGTTAACCACATAATTTTCTAGTTAATTATGTAGTTATACTGGTGGCAGAAATATGCCACCATAGTTAACTTTTGATTAATTCATCTGTAATCATTCAATGTGTATAATAATCCAGGGAGAACCACTGCAGAGACGAGCATCTTCACATATAATGGTGCTGCGGAAAGTTGGGCCATATTCAATAACGATGCCAACTTTCAACCCATATTTTTCAATCCTGACTTGACCGTGATGTTCCCTGATGAAACAAGTGTGACCGCAGCACAAGATCTATGTTACGGTGCTCCTATTGATCCTGATCCAACTTTACGTAGAGAATGTTATTTTGATTTCGCTGTTATGAAGGATCCCGACGTAGCAAAGAGCACAGCTAATGGTGTGGTAGGACTGCAAGACACTCAAGCTGCGCTTAGTAATTTCCCGCCACAAATTACCAATGGAGATGTAGTGCTACAACTAACTTCTGGTCAGTCATATGCTAACCTTGCAGGATTAACAGCTGTCGATCAGAATGGGGATGGCGTGACGTTCTCGGTTGTATCTGGGTCAGTGGCTGGTTTGTCTGTAGAAGCCTCGTCGGGAATGGTCTCGTTCGGCAATGTTCCGACAACTTACCCATTTTCCGTTCAGATATCAGCATCTGACGGAACTGTAGAATCAATATGGCAACCATCCATTCAATACTGCGCATGCCAGGTAAGGATAACTATACAATAATTTTATTTCGTTCATGCCTCTAAATGACAGCATTACATTTCGAGCACGCCTTTCATTTTGTTCATATCTCTAAATGACAGCATTCCATATCGGGCACGCCTTTCATTTTGTTTATATCTCTAAATGACAGAATTCCATGTCGAGCACGCCTTTCATTTTGTTCATACATGTATCTCTAAATGACAGCATTCCGTGTTGAGTATACGCTCTTCTGTTAGTTCATATCTCTAATTGACAGCATTTTATGCCAAGTACGCTTTTCTTTTTGTTCATATCTCTGAAAGACAACATTCCATGCCGAGTACACCTTTCCATGTACTCAATGACCAGCGTTTTGGCATCGTTGTTAGGGTTATTAGTTGCCGGCACATAATTCAGGTTTTTTTTCGGGTTTTGGAAAATAATACTTATGATACATTTAACATATAATGCATAGCTTTTTTCACATACAACCATGTAATATATTAATTTCCAAGAGTAATTACCATGGTAAAATTGAAATGTTACTTAGAATCTTTAAGTTATACTTGGGAGTGGATTTGATATTCCTTCAACATTTACATACACAATAATTATTGCTCCAACGTATTGACCATGTTTTAGAATTCTGGTACATGTGATTTCACGGACACATCAGAAGAGACTTTTCATGTGGTCAGGTGTGATTGCCCTATAGGTTGGGAAGGTCAGTTCTGTGAAACAGATGAAGATGGATGTGCGACTAATCCATGTTTTACAGGTATTTTTTGAAATCTGAAATGGATTGAAATTAAGACAATAAACAAAAAGTACAAGCAAGTCAAACTACATTATCCATAACATACACGAATGGTTAACTCCATTTCCTAGAAATCACCTGGTATGCTTGGAAATATTCTCCCTACAAAGGAGGTATTGTTGTTCTACTTTTTGAGTTGATGTTCTTGATAGATAAATTTTTTTAATTTAATTCACTGTAAATTTACTGATATATTAAAACATTATGTATAACCGTTAGAAATATTTTCGCATGCTCGTAATGTGTACAGCACATCCTCCCCAGAGAGGCATTCCCTTCAGCAACAACCCTTCTTCAACAGGATTAACATGTTTCCTGACATAAACATTTGCTACCTATTTAACCTCTCTTGAGCAATAGTTTCTAGAGGGTGTTTCTCTGGAGAAGTTGCAGTGTATAATTGAAAATACGTGAAGTTTGGTTGATCCCAAACATTTTCGTAGAATTATTGAACAATCCTAAGACAGTATGCGGGTACACATAAATACATGTCTGCTTTGTACTCTGAAATGTCGAACATAATACAAGCAATTTGTACCTTTCTCCTCAGGAGTGGCATGTTCGGACATTCCGGCTAAGATCATATCGTCCAACCCAGCAGGATTTTTATGCGATCCTTGTCCATTAAGTTTGGAAGGAGATGGTCAAGTCTGTCAAGGTAACTCCTTTGTCCTCAGTAGTTGTATGTATATATGTCTTAAATTTATTGCAATGTGTATGAGCTTCAATATTTGTATTTCATTGTGTGATCAATTGTATAGACATTCAAGTTTGTGTTGAATTGACATATACTAAATCGAGGGTTCTACGCAAGACTATCGTAACTTCTATGTATTTATATAAGAGTTGCCGTAGTCTGTCACTGAACCCTTGAAATAGTTGTGAGTACTCTGAGCATGTATGAGTGCTAGGTTTTCATCTCACCAATATTCTATCTGATTTGTCAGTTATAAGACAGTCAGTACACCATTTGTGTCAGTGGATAAATATCACCTTGTTCTGTCATGTTCCAGAGCAGATGAAAAAGCACACTCATAGTCGAATAATATTTAACTGGCAGTCCTGAATATTCGCACAAATCTGTAAAATTTCATTGCCGAAATAAACACGAAATGCGAAGAACTAAAAATAAATAAAATAAATAATTATCACGCGTTTGATTGACAAGAACGGCGATTATGTTTGTAGAGAGTGGTGAATATTAATGAGTCCTAGTTATGATAATAATATAATCTCAATATTTATGTGTGGCAGTATAGACTATATTGGACGTATTTAATCAATGTACTTATATGTTTAGATACGAATGAATGTCTAGCAGACACGAGTCCCTGTGGTCAGGTATGTACAGATGAAGTTGGTGGATACACATGCTCGTGTAACGCTGGATATCTTCTACAAGATGATCTCATTACATGTCTAGGTAAGAAACATTATATAGTATTATACAAATTGGAACCATTAATCAATTAATGAGTAGTAATATTGAATCGTCATTAGTAAAATTTAAATAGTATTTATGGTAATTTTTCATCATGATTTTAAATGAATGCGAATTAAAATTATAATTATACATAGTTCTCACATCTATAGTATTTACCTCCCTTGTTCTGAGTGGTCGGTCATTTTGATAGGCAAATTTCCTTAAAGTTTATGGGGAATATAATGTAAACAATGATAAACTCATCCGTTATAACTTATTCATTATGTGCATGTGGCGTTTGGCTCAGTTGGTTGAAGAAAAAGTGATTGTCACATGCAAATTCTCTTTAGTATTTTCTAAATTATCACATATTTGGAAATTACTCCAAAATGGCCGACAGTTAAGAACAAGGGAGGTAACTATTGTAGATGTGGGAACTATGTATTGTATAATAATTGTGATTAAAGTAATTACTATAGTCCATGTTATTGTAATAATTATTGCTAGAATTAAAACATAATACTCAAGTAATTATGGAATAGTTATTATAATTGATCTACCGTTTTTTATCTTTCCGAATGACAATGAAAAACGGAAATTCGGAATCATGCCACCTGGTGATACTGCCTGGCTGTTGGCTATTTTGGTAAAAAGCAAATAATGAATAAAGATTGACTATAATCATAAATAAGCTTTAATAAAATATTCTGTTGAAGATGCCAACTGTAAGGTAGATGTGCTATATACTTTATTTGTGTTGTTTGTAGATGTAGACGAGTGTGCACGTGGTTTAGATGACTGTGACAGCATTGCCACTTGTACCAATACTGAAGGTAGTTACACGTGTTCCTGTAATACTGGATATGCCAATTCTTTAACTGGCAGTGGAAAAACTGGAGATTGTGAAGGTAATTGCACAATAAATGCCGTCTTTTAGCCATCTGGCTTATCACCACAACATGCTTACATGTACACGTTTTGGTTGCTGTTTGTTGTTGTTTAATGTATGTTGCTTGTAACTAATGGAACATCTCAAGCAATGGTTTCCTACAAAATTCAAATACATAATATTGCTGTTACGTTTTTCATTATCTGGATTCATTTTATTGGTGCTCTACAAAACGGGTTGCAACAGTGCTCTATAGTAGGCCTAAATGTATCAACTTTTCTTTCATTGTTCTGAACAATTTACTTATATATATATTAAATTTTACAGTAAAACCTCACTTAAAAACCACCTTAATAATAAGACCACCTCAAAATTAAGAACACAATTTTCAAGTCCATTTTCACTGTTTTGCTATTTATTCAACCTCGATATTAAGATCAATTTTCCAGAGTCCCAAGAGTGGTCTTATTATTGTGATTTTACTGTATATTGATATTAATTTAACCTAAAGCCTACCGGGCTTAACGGTCACCATACTGTATATTTTCATTTAATTTCTCTTGGGTTGTACTTTAATAAGGTTTAATTTGTTTGTTTAATGTCTTTGTGTATGTGTATGTGACTGACACCGTAAAATAGTGCTGCGTCACATGAGAAAGCTCTGGATTTTTCATGATGTGTTTCTGTGGCTTACATTGTATATCAAGTAAGTGGTTGAACTTGATTAATATGACCTGTCTCTATTTCACAGTGTCTTCTACTTTGTAGATATTGACGAGTGTGCGGACCAGTCAGGTCCATGCCCAGACTACAGTCAATGTAACAACAATGTTGGATCATACCTATGTACATGTGATCCTGGGTACAAGTATAATACTGTGACAGACACTTGTGACGGTAAGTGAACAAACTTTCTATTGAGATCATTCTCAAACTCAAAATTTCAATAACTTATTTTTGAGATGTAGAATGCATAGCTAATCAAATGAGAGGATATGTACACTACGATTTTACTACCTAGTGGCATTGTCAATGGCGAGACTTTCTTACAGAATTTTCATTACACCGGAAATGAAATACGTACAACATATTAGGCTTGAATAAATCATTTTTTATTAATACAATATATATTGTAAGCAATCATTGTGTGCCAATAATTTATCATTATAGATAGTTCCCATATTTACCTCCCTTGTTCTAATTCATTCGCCATTTTGATAGGTAAAACTAATATGCACATATAGGAGTAATTACCAAATATGTGATGATTGAGAAAATACCAAGAGAATTAGCACGTGGCAAACACTTTTTTCTTCAACTTTTGAGCCAACTATCGACATGAGCATAATGAATAAAAGTTTTATTATACCTGATCAGTTTATCATCGTTTACATTATATTCCCTATAAACTTTAGGTCAATTTGCTTATCAATATGGCCGACAATTCAGATCAAGGGAGGTAAATATTGTAAATGTGGGAATTATCTATTGGTGTCAAATGTTTGATACTACAACATCTTATATCAAATATATTAAGGAATGGTATTAGCGAATCCAGACATGGTGTTTAGTTTTATGTTTATATTCCGGTAGCACGCATTCCACCCTAGGGTCGCTTTTACGTATATTCTGCTATATTCTTATAGTGTTGGGAGAACTTCATATCATATTGTTGAATGTTTATTTCAGATATAAATGAATGTGCATTGCAAACAGCCTGTGAACAGTTGTGTGAGGATGGTATAAACAGTTATGTATGTGGTTGCAGGGTCGGCTTTACTGTCAGTACTACAGACAATACGAAATGTATTGGTAAGTGGCACACTGTTCTCTATGTCACCATATCTGTACATCTATTGGTAGATATACCAGTGCTATTCAATTGTATTGGTTCCTCAGATACACTGTCTTTTCAATATTGTAATATTATATAATGTACATAAATGTATATTTGATGTTATTTCTATGTGTAAAAAGAAACCATTTAGATTCGTGTTAAAGTTAAGTACATGTAGTTGCATTTTCTAGAGCTGAAACTAGACATACATTGTATATATACTCTTATACTATTTATGTATGTATTGATATTGCCTTATACTATACATGGTCAATATTCAATTATTTTAAACATTTGTACTCTGATAGACCGTGTCGTCTAATGTTTTGAGAAATTAACAGTAACATTCTTTCATGTACAATAGAAACGTAGACAAAAATTGATTGCTTTCTTTTCTTTTCATTGCCACTGAAGTCCTGATAAAATATTGAAGCAATCAACGGTGTAAATAAATGATGTTTCTATTGATTTAATTGCGTGTTACTTTGGAATCTTATCGTATACTTAATCTGGTGAGTTTCATTACAGCGGACAATGTATGCTCTAGTCCACTGATATCGCTATGTAATGGTGGAGATATGTCTATAGCAACATGTGCCATGACCAATGGTGATGTGCTGTGTGTTTGTGATGTTGGGTATGCACTGGGTCCAGATAACAACTGTATTGGTAGGTATAATTGAAATGCTATTCGAATGGTCGACTGATAAATATTTTATTTCTTCCGGTGAGAATTAATTAAAACTGTTTATGTGTTAGCCTATCAAATGATCAAACATATTAATCTTGCATAGTAAATGGAGTTCATTTAATAGCGTCTGTTACAAGTTTAATTGTAATATACAGTAAAACCTTACTTAAAGACCACCTCAATAATAAGACCGGCTCAATATTAAGTCCACATTTTTCATGTCCATTTTTACACTTCTGCTCTTTATTCAACCTCAATATTAAGACCACCTCAATATTAAGACCAGTTTTTAAGGGTCCCAAGAGTGGTCTAATTATTGAGGTTTCACTGTACTATTGTTGAGTATTTCTGTCTAGATATTGTATTACGGGGGAATTTTGCTCATGCGGCAGCTTAACTTCTGAAAAGTTTTAAGCATGCATTATTACAAGTTAACAAATGGTGTATTATCTATATAAAAGGTATTGTGATATGTATTATCATTACGGCTGTATCACGATACATATCACGCCTAACTTGAGACTCATTCGCCGAATGTTTATTATAGTGTTTTAACTGCTTACATTAAATATATAAGTGGAATGAACAGAAAGATCACCACTATCAACCAGTAATATGGAATAAAATGCATCTCCCGCGTGAAAAATGTGTCTGAAGATGACGGAATATTTAGTGACTAGTCTGTCAAAATATTAGCGGTCAACATCGGAAGTATAAATAAATATTGGTAAAATAGGTGGTAGTGTGAAAAAGGAAATTTCTTCTAAACTTGCAGACATACATGTTTTATTTAAACTTCAAAGGTATATATTTTGACTGAGGTCCAGCTTTCTTTGGAGATTGCCAACAGTTTATAATGGACGTGGTTTATATGTCCGTACATGATTTAATGTAATTCTGAACACTGATACATACAAGTATTTGACTAGCTATATTATAACTGTGATGAAAAGAGCAGTATGTCGAGATACGTCAGATTTTATTCATTCAGGGTATAACAGCATTTTAATAGGAATATAGTTGTAATTTCAGGTTTGAGTAAAATATTATCAAGCTATGATTATAGCATTCTGTAATCAATGTAATGTGATAGATGTTAGTTCAGTCGAATATATTTTAGAACACACTTCATATACAAGCGTATCAGTTTGTTGTTACGTTTACTGACAAAAGACAGAGGTACGTTTGTTGTTATAATGAATATATGTATAAAGTATAATCTAACAACAAAACATTGCTTACTGTCAGTACATGGTGACGTCACATGTGATGTTTTCTGGAAATGACGTCACTTAAAGAAGAGGTTGGAAATTGTACAGCGGCGCTCATTTGATAATATATTGTATACAGTATAATTTATTATATACATATATTGGCAGGGTAATTTTATTCATTTTAGATGTTGACGAATGTCAGACTGGTACCGATTCCTGTGAATTTTCAACTTGTGCAAATACTGCTGGTGGATATACATGTTCCTGTATTACCGGGTACCAATCTGTATCCCCATATTTTTGTGAAGGTAGGTTATATTGCATAATCATATACTGGTATAATCATATACTGGTATAATCATATACTGGTATAATCATATACTGGTATAATCATATACTGGTATAATCATATACTGGTATAATCATATACTGGTATAATCATATACTGGTATAATCATATACTGGTATAATCATATACTGGTATAATCATATACTGGTATAATCATATACTGGTATAATCATATACTGGTATAATCATATACTGGTATAATCATATACTGGCATAATCATATACTGGTATAATCATATACTGGTATAATCATATACTGGTATAATCATATACTGGTTTAATCATATACTGGCATAATCATATACTGGTATAATCATATACTGGTATAATCATATACTGGTATAATCATATACTGGTATAATCATATACTGGTATAATCATATACTGGTATAATCATATACTGGTATAATCATATACTGGTATAATCATATACTGGCATAATCATATACTGGTATAATCATATACTGGTATAATCAACTAAAAGTGGTCCATGTGTATCTTACTTGTCTTATAACTTTAATACAGAACTAAAGATTCAATAATATATTACACAACATGTGAATCATTGTCAATGATGTATGTCTTCAATTCACACGGCAACACTGATCATGAACCATTAAGTTATTGATTATATAGACACGTTTGGCTGCATAAATTATATTGACAACACCAATAAAGAAAATATGATGGTGTTCCTCCGCCGTACAAGAATTATACCATTTTAGGATTTCCAAAAATTGTAATCACAGAATGGGTCTCGACCTTGACATTTCTATTCCCCATTATGACACTAGCATTGCCTACCTTGACAGACATAAATAGCTACAAGTATGTGAACATGTATACTGGTTAAATAAAGTACTGTACATACACAGGATAGTGTAGCTAACTAGGGCTGTAAGAGTACCACTCATTACACAATCATGGACTTGACCAAATTTTATTTCAGATATTGATGAATGTTCTTCTACAAATCTTTGTGAATCACCAGCTACATGTAGGAATAATGCTGGGGGTTATGTTTGTGTCTGTCCTAGTGGATATACACAAACATCCAATGGATACGGCTGTGAAAGTAAGTAACATGAGTGTCAATGAAAAATGCATCATAGTGCATATAGCAGTTATACGTAACAATGTTCCGTGCAGTGTTCAGTGTAATACCATATGTTCCTCAAATATAGTCCAATATAGCAATAAGTTATTGTTCCGACTGTCTGATATCTTGATATTATAGTTACAATAGTCCAATTAGCATGATACAATACACTGGTGTCTCGAGACCAAGTACTTCAACCAGTCCTATGTCTTCATGAAATTATTAAAACTGCCCAATATTTTGATACCATTTTATAAACAGTTCAATGTCTTGATACCATTTTATATACAGTCCAATGTCTTGATACCATTTTATATACAGTCCAATATCTTGATACCGTTTTATATACAGTCCAATGTCCTGATACCAATTTATATACAGTCCAATATCTTGATACCATTTTATGTACAGTTCAATGTCTTGATACCGTTTTATATACAGTCCAATATCTTGATACCATTTTATGTACAGTTCAATGTCTTGATACCATTTTATATACAGTTCAATGTCTTGATACCGTTTTATATACAGTCCAATGTCTTGATACCATTTTATATACAGTCCAATGTCTTGATACCATTTTATATACAGTTCAATGTCTTGATACCATTTTATATACAGTCAAATACACTGTTACTAGTACATGTATTCTTAGAGTTTGACCACTTAATGATGGAGTTTCGAAGAAATGGTTAATCATTCTCATTGATATCATTTGGCAAACTTCTATGTGTTGTCAAGAAATAAGTCAATTATGCTATAATATATATGCTATTAACGGTAAAAATGTATATATGATATCCTTGTCTTGGTTTAAGTGAGATCGCAAAGACAAACAACAGCATATTGAGTTTAATAAAAAAATTCCTTCCTATACTTCTATTTGCGAAAATCGTCACAATAGATGTATCGATGTGTCCAATGGTGCATTTTCAGGGGAGATAATTATCTAAATTAGCAAGCAACTGTTTAATAATTTCTGATATGTCAAAGAACTAAATACCATCGTATATAGGTCTTTGGATATGTTTATAGTTTGTAAACATCATTGTTGATTATTACTCTTTCAGACATAAATGAGTGTGATTTGTCAACAACACATGAATGTGATAAAGAAGATGGTATCTGTGAGGATGAGCCTGGGTCATACAAATGTAGCTGTAAAGATGGATATACTGGAGATGGTTATACATGTGTCGGTATGTATATTCTCAAACCTCTATAGTGACACCACTATTGGTTCAAAAAAAACCTTATGTTTTAATTGTAAGGTTGTCCAAAGATGATTTTCACGAGTTCTTTCCCTTTATGCCATCTAGAGTTCTCTCCCTTTGCCCCCTTTCTATTGAATTTGTAGAGCGAGAGAACTCTTGATTGGATAAAGGGAAAGAACTTGTAACAATCTCCTGTGAGGTGATCTGATTATTGAGTGAAAATAAACAAGAATAATTAACAAATGGCTTACAAATATAATAGTCTTGTTAATTAGACAAAATCAGAATGTCGCTTGGCCATTTCCGCAGAGATAATAAAAATAAATTTCTACGGAAATTTCGAGCAGCATTCTGGTTGTAATTAGATGGTCTTATTACGACACAGTCTTTAAGTGACCTTTTACTGAAGTATAATGTCCAGTTAATATTTAAAACAACACAAATTAGAAAAACGCTTTGTTTTATAAGTAAAATGATAAATGCAAATAATTATGTAAAGTTTTTTAAGTCCGAAAAAACGACGATGTTTTATTATAATTTATTCAATGCCTTTTACATAAATCAAATGACTCATAATTGTTAGCATATGTTATGGTACATTATATTTTATAATGTTTGTAATAATTGTAACTTAATTATGATAGGAAATGAATGTCACCTTTTACTAATTTGTCCAAAATACAGAAAAGGTTATTATTACACCTGGCCAAACATACACAAATTTACAAATTTTATGTGTGGAAATCCAAAAACTACATGTTGTAATGTTGCGAAATTTATTTACTTAACTGCATGGTATTTATGTAGAAATCAAACAAATGTATGAAAATGATGTAAAATTTGCGATGCTCCTTGAAAATCCTTGTATTTCTTCTACATATTGTATAGCAGAATTGACATGTTTTATGATATTGCATTGTATTGTATATCAAATATTTATGATATAAATATAATATTATTCACATATTATCAGATCTGAATGAATGTAATGAGGACAATAGAGGAGAGTGTGTACAAGGGTGTCAGAACAGCATCGGAAGTCATTTATGTTTCTGTGGAAGTGGCTACAATTTGAACGCAGATGGACTCTCCTGTGATGGTAACTTTCAGTATTTGCTGATGCTTGTGTATAAAACAGTATATTTTGTGCGATGCAGCCTCATGTTATAACGAAATTCTGGAAGTTTTTCTGGTGAATTTACACATGATGCCATACAGTGATGGCCCTCCCTGAATTTTTACCAATAAAAAAGCATATTTTTATTGTTATATTTGAAATAGTATGTTCATTAATTATTGAATTAATTAAACTAGTTTTCAGAAATCAATGAAAACTCCACAATGCACGTGTTTTATGTTTTTCATACAATTTGTTCAAACAATTCCGTAATCTATAACCACACATGTAATCTCCTACATATCTATGATATGGTAAATATAACAGGAAACAATGTGGAATGAATTTGAGATCTAATGCACTGCCTTGGTTATATGAAGCTCTCAGGCAGTAAAACTGATTCGGGCCCAATAATGGCAAAAATCCTGAGAGCATGTGGGTAATAACTTCAACAGCGATTTGAACATTTTTGATATATATATTTTTATCATCGAGTTACACATTCACATTTCTGCCAGAAACATCAGTGTATAACGTTGAATACATCTATTTTTATTATTTAAATACTAATACTAACACTTATCATTTATGTAGATATCAATGAATGTGCATCAGCTGATACAAACAGTTGCTATGACAACACTTACTGCAGTGACACAGCAGGCAGCTATGAATGTTCCTGTCCAGCAGGCTTCAATCTGAAAGCTGATGGGCGTACATGTCAATGTAAGTATCATTTTATGCCCCACTTTAAGTAATCACTTCATCGTTTTTTACGAAGAAAGTTATTTTAAGTTATGAGATAGTTTGAATATCGAGTTAAAGTATAACAGAAAACTTAAAATTTGGTCAGGGAAAATACTGTGTTACTAATTTCAAGGTGGTCTTGAAGTGAAGTTTTACAATATAATTGTGAAATATATTTAATAAGTCCAGTCCTGACAAGTTCTTTCTACATATATTATCGGTATATCTGCTTATTTAAATAATTCTCTTACCAACATTGAATCATTAATCCCTCACATTATTTGTCATGCTGTTAAGTAATTATATCTCCCCCCCCCCCATATTGATTTTGTGCTGTCTGGATGTCACAAAGTTGTCTGTGCTTGTTCTCCTAAACCAGTGGTTGGATTTCAATGAAACTTCACCTGAGTTTTTGCTACCAAGGGTAGTTGTGCATAATGTCAGCCTTTTGTGATCAGATTATGTTTGGCAGAGTTGCCCATTAGTGATGAAAATTGGTGGGGGGCATGTGTCTTTTTTTATAAAATCAAACTCTAGTTGCTTTTGATTTTATAATAATATACTACTACATGTATAGTACCAACACTCCTGAATGTTCATACATTACTTCAGTTATTGCAAGCGAAAGATATTGAACGACTTTTAAAATATGTAGAATCATCACAAGCCACTTGACGAGAATGTTTATAGTGCATTCCTTAAAGGCAGTGCCGTAAAAATGTGTCCTAGGTCTATGTTGACTTATTATGCTAGTATAATGGTATTAATTCCCGTTTATGTTTTCAGCGGATGTAAGCTGTGATTCCACTAACACATGTGCCTATGATTGTGTTCGTGTAAACAATGTAGACACGTGTACATGTGCTAAAGGTTACCAGCTAAATTCAGATGGAACTACATGTAGTGGTATGATTTCTGACTTATAATTGTGGTCATTTATAATTGATGATATTATTATGAATTATTAAATTTGTAACTGTAACAAACGTGCTTAGAAAAGATGTTTAGCAAAATAAAAAATGTATGACCAATTATGCAATATTCTGTATTGATAACCATTCATTATGAATGGATATGTACTATTGAAGACATATAATCATCAGTAGTTGGAGCACAACTGGACAACACCAAATGTTATTCCAAAGTGGATTTTTGTTTCATTGCAGATATAAATGAATGTACAACATCAGGAAGCACTTTGTGTCCTACAGAAAATAATGTTATATGTCAGAACACAGAAGGCAGTTATCACTGTGTGTGTACAGATACAAGCATGTATAAGCAACTTGAATTAGACGCTTGTGTCAGTAAGTAATTTATTTCTGTTTTAATCAGGTTTAATGCAGTTTTTAACGACGGTCAGTTGACCTAACCAGTTTTACTGGTTTAAGTAAATCATATCACTTTCTAAAAATATAGGAACTGCCGTACTGTGTTATGTAAAATTGAGTCCATCATAGTGTAAGTTATTATGTGTTACCATTTAAACTAAATAGAACTTGCATGTATAAACTAAGCCTGAAGGAAGATTTTAAATTACCTTTGTACAATTCCTCGGTCTGATAAAATATTCATGTCTCCCCCTGTCTGTCAGAGGCCAACTTGCTGTGTAAGCTTGTCCTGTAATGTATTCCCTCATTGCCATACCCCCTGTCTGTCAGAGGCCAACTTGCTGTGTAAGCTTGTCCTGTAATGTATTCCCTCCTTGCCATACCCCCTGTCTGTCAGAGGCCAACTTGCTGTGTAAGCTTGCCCTGTAATGTATTCCCTCCTTGCCATACCCCCTGTCTGTCAGAGGCCATCTTGCTTTGTAAGCTTGCCCTGTAATGTATTCCCTCATTGTCATACCCCCTGTCTGTCAGAGGCCATCTTGCTTTGTAAGCTTGTCCTGTAATGTATTCCCTCATTGTCATACCCCCTGTCTGTCAGAGGCCAACTTGCTGTGTAAGCTTGTCCTGTAATGTATTCCCTCATTGTCATACCCCCTGTCTGTCAGAGGCCATCTTGCTTTGTAAGCTTGTCCTGTAATGTATTCCCTCCTTGCCATACCCCCTGTCTGTCAGAGGCCATCTTGCTGTGTAAGCTTGTCCTGTAATGTATTCCCTCCTTGCCATACCCCCTGTCTGTCAGAGGCCAACTTGCTGTGTAAGCTTGTCCTGTAATGTATTCCCTCCTTGCCATACCCCCTGTCTGTCAGAGGCCAACTTGCTGTGTAAGCTTGTCCTGTAATGTACTGTGGATTCATTAATTTTCGTTGGTACCAAATTTCGTGGTTTTGTCAAAATGGGCATTTCGTGGGGTACTTGAATTCGTGGTTTTTTGATTTTTGAAGCATAAATTAAAAAAGTAGTCTATAAGTCCAAAACAAATAAAATATATATGTCAATTAGAAAACAGTGACACGGACCCGAAAGATATACAGGTATTTTCTCACCTTTCATTGTTATCGATGTTACATCGTGTGGCCCCGTTCCCTTAGTTAGCCACACTATGCAAGTGTCAATTAACACATTATATTGAGAATTATCTACCTATTGTTTACATCACATGTCATTTAAATATGTCAATTAAGCACCAGTTAATCTGGCGCTAAACGAATTAACAATCAGTCAATAAAAGTTAATGCAAATCATCTTCGAAATCACTCGCTTTTGAGAAACCAAACTATCGTCTACACACAAGCTAAATATAGAATTATGTTGATGTCGTGGCTAAAGTCCGGTAACGTCGTTACACGGTTACCGTCAACTCCGGGGTTACCGAATCCAGAAGATGCTGCATCACCAAGAGAGGCTCGTACATTTCAAGCAGCCAACGACTACGTAGATATACAATCAGAAAGTCAGAAGCAGTCCAGAAAAAGAAAGCGGGGAGATTACGGCCACTACGATGACGAGTCAAGGGCTAAAATTGCAAGATATGCAATTGATAATGGGGTTGCTAAGGCCTCGAGGAAATTCTCCTCTTTGTATTGTCGAAAAGTAAGCTACAGCCCTTAGATTTGTCACTCAACAAGGAATACAAGGATTGTCTGAAGGACTGCTTTCATGATTGGTATACTTCCAAGATTATCTCAGCATTTGACGAAGATGACGATACCATGGCTAATGTGGATCTGAAGATGTCAACGCTCAAACCCATTCATGCCAATTGGATCATTACTACACATGGGAAATTTGAAGATCGGCGAGATTTAGTTGTGAAGGGGTTTCAGTTAGCCGGACTTTGTTAAAAGTGATTGTTATTGTGTGATGATTACAAGTGACTGTACAGTGTGACTGGAATTGTGTTAATTCAGCGTAAAAATGATACCATCATTCATCATGATTGATCGTTAATGATATTATTATTTTGCTATTATTATTTAATAACATGTGAAAAACAAATTAAATTTCTTATAACTCTCTGTGATTGTTTGTTATTTTTTATCACTTATTTTATAACTGTCACAAACTGTATAATTACGCTATAACGACGATACATTTCACACGTTGAGATTATACTTCCAACACACTGATCACAACGATATGAAAATATTCGTGTACTGTACTTGGAAGTAGAGCTGCTAAATATAGCACACCAGATCAACAACATCATCACAGAACTGACTACTCAACTTAATAATGACGAAGAATATATAACAAACATAAATAGTAAAAGCATTAATAGTTTATTGTTATCAAATATTTACATTATATATACACCAACATGCTTATAAACTGACACAATTCACGGGAGGTAACCGCGTGTTAGCGGCGATGTTTATCTGGAGTGTACTAGTTTTCGGACATAGACTTTTCGGATACGATCGTAAGACAAAATTTTCGTTGGGTACTTGAATTCGTGGATAAGCTCAACCACGAAATCCACGAAATTTAATGTTCAACGAAAATTAATGAATCCACAGTATTCCCTCCTTGCCACCCCCCCTGTCTGTCAGAAGCCAACTTGCTTGTAAGCTTGCCCTGTAATGTATTCCCTTCCCTCCTTGCCATACCCCCTGTCTGTCAGAGGCCATCTTGCTGTGTAAGCTTGTCCTGTAATGTATTCCCTCCTTGCCATACCCCCTGTCTGTCAGAGGCCATCTTGCTTGTAAGCTTGCCCTGTAATGTATTCCCTTCCCTCCTTGCCATACCCCCTGTCTGTCAGAGGCCAACTTGCTTTGTAAGCTTGCCCTGTAATGTATTCCCTTCCCTCCTTGCCACCCCCCTGTCTGTCAGAGGCCAACTTGTTCTGTAAGCTTGCCCTGTAATGTATTCCCTCCCTCCTTGCCTGCCCCCTGTCTGTCAGAGGCCAACTTGCTTTGTAAGCTTGCCCTGTAATGTATTCCCTTCCCTCCTTGCCATACCCCCTGTCTGTCAGAGGCCAACTTGCTTGTAAGCTTGCCCTGTAATGTATTCCCTTCCCTCCTTGCCACCCCCCCTGTCTGTCAGAGGCCAACTTGCTGTGTAAGCTTGCCCTGTAATGTATTCCCTTCCCTCCTTGCCATACCCCCTGTCTGTCAGAGGCCAACTTGCTTTGTAAGCTTGCCCTGTAATGTATTCCCTCCTTGCCATCACCCCTGTCTGTCAGAGGCCAACTTGCTGTGTAAGCTTGTCCTGTAATGTATTCCCTCCTTGCCATACCCCCTGTCTGTCAGAGGCCATCTTGCTTTGTAAGCTTGTCCTGTAATGTATTCCCTCCTTGCCATACCCCCTGTCTGTCAGAGGCCAACTTGCTGTGTAAGCTTGTCCTGTAATGTATTCCCTCCTTGTCATACCCCCTGTCTGTCAGAGGCCAACTTGCTGTGTAAGCTTGTCCTGTAATGTATTCCCTCATTGTCATACCCCCTGTCTGTCAGAGGCCAACTTGCTGTGTAAGCTTGTCCTGTAATGTATTCCCTCCTTGCCATACCCCCTGTCTGTCAGAGGCCAACTTGCTGTGTAAGCTTGTCCTGTAATGTATTCCCTCCTTGTCATACCCCCTGTCTGTCAGAGGCCATCTTGCTTTGTAAGCTTGTCCTGTAATGTATTCCCTCCTTGCCATACCCCCTGTCTGTCAGAGGCCATCTTGCTTTGTAAGCTTGCCCTGTAATGTATTAATGTATTCCCTCCTTCTCAAAGGTTATTTTTGGTAATCAGCCAGACAGTTTCTTACTTCCCCATTCCCATGGATGTTTGCCCTTACACCCTCCTCAACTCTTTGGTTTTATATGTTAATGTTTCCCTGGGATCTGTGCCTTGTGAATATTGTGTTTCCCGTAAGAACTTAATACTTTCGTTACTTCTTCATTTTACCAGTTTGTGACATATTTTAATTTTATCAGATATCGACGAATGCTTGACCAGTCCTTGTTCTGACAACAGTAAATGTATCGATGGTGACCCTGGGTTTACTTGTGAATGTTTGACTGGATACAATGTGGACCAGGGAATATGTGTTGGTATGTTATAAAACCCTTATATTTTGCAGTGTCAGGAGAATGGGTCATAGTTTGGTCCTATATGTATTAAACATTATACACTTATAATAACTGCATACAATGCATTTATTTTGTATAGTCCATTTTTATTTACTTGTGAAGCGGTCAGCCAATGAAAACTTGTTTTGAAAAATACTCAGACAAACAGACATGGTATGCGCAATAAAGATATTCTCAACTAATGTTGCATCAGCTATACTTAAAATACTTATATACTATAAAATAGTACACATATTTTGTTGAGGATTGCTACTTGTGTTGTTTATAAACAAATACTGTTTAGATATACATATATAACCTAACAAAGATGTAGGAACAAAAAGGTTAGTTTCTATTTTTCAGATGTAAATGAGTGCACGAATGATGCAGCCTCATGTCATGTCACGTTAGCCACATGCACAAACACAGAGGGTGGTTACACATGTCAATGTATACCTGGTTACCAAGGAAACGGTATTGTGTGTGAAGGTAAATATATACTTATCTCTTAATCCATTATTTGTCCCTGTTAAGAAATATCTAAATAAGACAATTGATAGTTCGATCTATATTGATTATAATAATAATTCTTTATTTCAAGATGGAAGCTTGATAAGCTTATAAGACTTATCTCACTTGAGGCCATCTATAAATGGTTCCACAACGTCAATTAAATAGTTAGCGATTTTTTACTAGTAACTTCTATATTTGGATTAGAGTATTCCATATGTGGAAACAAGTAATTGATGATGTTCCTGCAAACTCTGACAATTTAAGTCCTCCGTTAATGTACATTATCGCATTGTTAAGCATTGTACTTACACTGGGGTGTTATAGCTGAAATGGAATACCGACGAAACCCAGGTGTCAGTCACATACACAACTTTAACAAATACGATACCCAGGTGTCAGTCACATACACAACTTTAACAAATACGATACCCAGGTGTCAGTCACATACACAACTTTAACAAATACGATACCCAGGTGTCAGTCACATACACAACTTTAACAAATACTCCTTCTTAAGGAAATAGAACATGCTATTCTAAAATATAAAGAGTCCGTATTGTTAGAAAAGCATAAAGTAATCAATAAAACTAGTAACGTTTTCAGGTACATTTACCTTTTGGTGGTTGCAATTCGTTTCTTGAAGTACTTTGATAAAAATGCTTATATTACTTATTCAATGCATTTACTGGAATCAGTTTTTTTTATAACTGAACAATTGACATGCAATGTATCTTAATTTTTGCTACATTGTGATTTGATGATTAATTTACAGAAAAAAAACTAGTAAATTGTTTATTGATTATCAATGTCATTGAATAAGAACTATATTTTATCCCCTTTATTGATTCCTATTTGCAGAGATTGATGAATGTGCATTGGGAACAGATGATTGTGATCCGGTCGGTATATGTACAAACACAGCTGGTAGTTATACCTGCTCATGTACAGATGGTTTCAATTTGGCTTCAGATGGTAAAACATGCAATGGTAAGTACACATCAAATATTTCTCCTAACATCTTTCAGATCAAATTTCACATGGTCTGTGACGTTAAATCCTGAGTAGAAGACCATTACTGTAGCTATGCTATAAAATAATATTTTAAAGCATGGTGCATTTAGATTTGATTTCTCAATAAATTGATTTCAAGCACAGTCTGTTTAGATAAGATTTCTCAGTACTGACTTTAAAACATGGTCAAATGACATTTAATTACTTGATAATGATTTTAAAATACATGGTCTACTTAATAGATTTGATTTCTTTAAAGATTTGGTTTTGAAACATGATCTAATTGGATTTAATTTCTGAGTACTTCAAATAACTTGTTTCTGTACACTGATGCCTAAATATTGATAGTTGCAGTGTACCTACAATGTGTATAATGTGTTTCACTGTTTCATATATGATATGATGTCAGTTTTTATATTTCAGATATAAATGAATGTGTGGAGAATACTGATGGCTGTGCAGATATATGTATCAACACTATAGGAGGGAAACAGTGTGCCTGTCAGTCTGGTTACGTTTTAGCTGCCGATCAGTTAAATTGTACTTGTAAGTAGTTTTAGATTATATTCCCACCCGACATTAATACCTGAGTGACAGTATTGATTCAAAAAATATGAGTTAACACGTAGCACTGAAAATGCCATGTACAAAGTGTGCAGGTGACTCCAAAAGCACATGAAGTCATATAATGAAAATATTTACTGTAATTCTTTTTTTTCAAATTTCTGTTTTCCATATTGTATTTTCTGTCAATTCTTTGGTGGTGTTGTGATACTTTGTTCAATGATATTGCGAGTTTCTGAGTCACGCAGATGGAAAGCTATTTTATGCATAAAATACATACTGTTTGCTCTATTATTATCTAAGGATTACTAATCATATTTTTATTGATAATAAAAACTGTTTTTCCATACGTTCGGATTTATTGAGCTTTTTAAATGATGTATAAGCAATGTTACTGAATTAAGTCAAACCCATCTTTGATAAAGCCAATGCAAGATGGTACTGACATACCAAAACTTTTGAAAAATTATATTCATTTTTAATATAGATGTATATCTCAACTATTCTTCCCTTTGGTGAAAATCAGTCTTAAGTATATCGTAATGTATTAGATTTTCTTTCTGGTTTTGAAAATGGTTGAAAAAGAGAGCAAGTTGTTACAGGGAATGCCACACCACACAGAAAACAAAGTGATGTTAGTGGGGAGGGAAAAAGAATAATGAATGTAGAAGGGCTATCCCTGATGTATGATATGATAACAGCATTTAATGCAAGATTGGGGAGACTTTTTATGGCGAGCACTTGCATGATTTACTCAGAATTTTTTGTTATTTTATTCTCAGCGGAGCAAGATTGCGTACAGTCTGATACTTGTGAACAGAATTGTGCCAAAGTGTCTGGGACTGACAAGTGCACATGTTCCGAGGGATACACATTGGATACAGATGGTTTTACATGCAACGGTAATATTTGTGTTTATAACTAATATGTACAGTATAGATTTTCATTTTTACTGACATTTTATCTTTTATATGTTGGTCACTCTTAAGGAAGTGCTTGTTTGTGATACCCTGGACCCCATCATTTGGGGCACAGGGGATGTTGGGTGCAGGAATACTCCATGTGGCAGATATAGGTTTCGTAAGTCAAGTGCTCCCATTTTTATATTTTTGTTATTTTAAGGCTTAAGATATAATTTTGAGAGGGGTTAATTGCAGATGGTCGGCAGTCTGGGTACTGCAACATAACAATGTCTTAAGTATGTTTTTATTGAGTGGTATACCAATATCACTTTTATCAACTTTTTCAAGAATTTCATTTAGCGAAATTCATAGATCAGTAACTGTGTGTAGATGCTAAATGGAGACTATTTGAGAACTTTCTATGATTTAATAAAGCACTATTTTCACAAATTATGCACTTACAAAGAAACATCTTTGCGTTCTAAATAATTATGTGGAGTAAACATACTGATGGTTACTATTGGTAGGGAATGATGCTGAGTTTCGTATCAATAAATGAAGTTAGCGTTTCTTTCATTTCGAGATTTTCAGATTTATAACAGATATATGTCAAATCAAATATTTTGTGATAGTAATTGTACAACTAAGTTTTTATATTTTAGATTTGAATGAATGTTCCCCACCAAGTCCCTGTGATCATGTAAGAGGGGTTTGCACCAATATGATTGGTGGATATACCTGCGCATGCACAAATGGTTATTCTCTTGGCACAAATAATGTTTGCAATGGTATGTTTCAGTGAAACTTTTCAGAAACAATATATGTTTGTGTTACATTTAGTTGTCTATAGAGAGATGAGTCTTGAATATTATTTTTGCAAAAGTATTTTTATAATGAACTTACTGTGGAGAATATCATTTACATTAATCTAAATATTTATACTTAATACACAATATGTTCGTAATATTTGAAAAGGGAATCGGGAATTTTGCTCACTATCATGTTTTTAGAGAATAATTTGTAATAATTTCACAGACTTCCATTAAGCATTCAATAATTCTAAGAATTGTAAAGTATAAGCACAGTCTTACTCTGAAGAAGTGAAAAAATCACAGGTTGCAGATAACTTTTACAACACAGTATGACTTTTTCTTGCATGACGATGGATACATTATGTTTTACCCTTTCAGATCGGGATGGTGGATATACATCATGGTCAGTGTGGTCAAGTTGTTCTGAAACGTGTGGCACTGGTGTAAAAACCCGCACCCGGTCATGTACGAACCAAACCGTACAAGGGAATGGTGCCCCTTGCTCTGGAGAAAGTGCTCAGTCGTCTGTATGCACTGTGGATGCATGTTCAGGTTAGATCATGTTGATCATATAGAAAGTAATCTTGTTATGAATATACCGTATTATACATTAATTTGTTTAAACCTATACATTTCACATCAATGATGAAGTAAGTTCTTACAACTTACATGTTAATCACTCTCGATGGCTACATACCGTATTTCTAACAAGTCCTCGTGCCTAATTTAGGCATTGTGAATATCACAATAGAATTTAGCCTTTGGCAAGATTTGAACCCTAATTCCTCTTAATCCACTGTCCAGTGCTCCATACAGAGACCATTATGCTTCCTACATTGCTATGTGTGCTGAGAACGATGGTACCCGTAATACATGCTCCCAAAATAGTATCCATTTTATCCACACATGTTTTAGATAACTAAAACAGCATAAACATCAGTAGTTGTAGCAGTAATATCATGATTATCTGTAATGACATTAGAGACGTATATGATAAGGCTTGCTGAAAAATCAGTCACATAAATTTGTAAAGTTGTCACATGAACAAAGTCATGTTTCTTCTTTAGAAGCCACAAAGTACAATTATTTTAATAAAGTGATTTTGATATTGAATATGAATAGGTTGATACCTTAACTTTTCTTTAATATTGCATTCCTAATAAACTAAAATCATACCAAGAAAATATATCGTATCTATTTTCAGTATCGGCTCAAGATCAAGACTTTGGACTGAATGTAACATTGTCAGGCTTAACCATTACTCAGGTAAGTTTTTACTTTACATAAATTTAATTATGTTATTGATGTCAATTATGGGAAAGTTCAAATCAATTTGTTTGCATTTTCTCTCTCTTGTAAAAGTAACATTAACAGATGTAAAAATGTCTTGAAAGTTAAGGCAAAAATATGTTTTCTTATCTATTGGTAAGTGAAATTCTTATCTTTTGTTCTTTTTACTTCATTTTATGTCAAATTCGAAACTATTTTATTTTATAGTTTGCGGAAGTTAACCAGCAGTTTAAATCAAGTGTGGCCCATGGTGTTAACTCCTACTGTAACCAGAACGAGGCTCATGCTAGACTTTGCTGTAACAACCAGAAAAATTACAGGTAAGTCTACATAACATCTATACAGTAGAAACTTCAGTTGTAGGACCTCCATTGGTAATGGTGAAAGTCAGTGTTATCTATGAGGTGGTCTGTTGATTGCATTAACTGTGGAAGAAAAGTTCCAAAATAGGCAGTGAAAATACGACCTTGTTAATGAATGTATGCCGTGACTATAGAAAGATAAGTACTTGACATTTGAGTTAAGGAACTGATCTCAAATAAGATATGTTATGCAATGGTGTCTTGAACTAGGTGTGGCTTGCTATTCTCATATAAATATACCTAAAGCCATTAAAAACGCAACTATATTACTTTAGCCTTCATTTTGTTACAAGTGTAAAAATCATTTTATTGTTACAAATGTGTAAATCATTCATCAAAAGAGATCAAATTATAACCCTAGTGTTCATATTTCATTATTGATTAATTTAAGGAAATTATATTTCAGAATTATAATATAATTATTTCTTTATAATGTCACCGTATTGATGCAGACAATTTCTAGTTGCATTATTAATGGCGCGGAGTATACACATCCGTGTAAGAAAGCACTACAAGTCAATAGTTTTTGTATTTATATGCATGTAGACTAATTTAACCGTTCTGCTTGCAACCCTTAACTAAATTTTAGACTTTTTAAGTACTAGAATCGTACAGAATTTTATCTGAATTATTCCGTGCAAAACTCATATTATGTATTGTGGTTACTAATCAACTGTGTGGGCTCGGAGATCATGCAACGTAGCAATCATTACTCCACCTTTAATTACTTATAAGGTCACCCAGCTTTGATGATGTACTTGAAGGATTGAACATTAATACATGTATATAATCAATTATTTATTGCATTTCCATCTTTACAGCCCACATTGGTAGATAATAGTCACGTGATGTTAGCCTCATTACATTAAAAATGCAACACTTATATTTATTACTTGTTTTCGTTATTCCATAGAAATGTCTTGATGATGTAATAAAATATTCAATTAGGTTGATCCAAGCACCGATAGTAGCCCATAGCTTCCTACGTCATTGATATAACTACAATCACCTGGGACCTGAATCATCGGTCCCAGTAGTCACTCAATGTTCTGATTTGATGTATGTATGGAAGAAGTCTTATCTTTTTTTAAAGATAAGAGAATAATGATGATCAAAATATTTACTTTAACAACAGCAACAACAACGTGAAACCAGGTTGTAAATTGGTATATATAATACTGTGGCAACAAGATTTGCCGTTTTATGCTTTCGTTGGGATGCATTTATTAGGGAGCAGTTTCTCGATCGATAATCTCATTCAATTATTTATATTAGAAAATCGAAACATAAATGTCTCAAACCGGTTTAATATCACATATTGTTTGACTGAAACTGATGCTAGGCATTGCAAAAAACACCCAACATAGTCTGTACAGATCTGATAACACGTAAATGACTTGATATTAGTAAGAGTTGCTGAAAAGTAAAACAATTCTTTCACTTTACACAAAGTCACTTTATTCATTCATTCAACGATTGCCTAATTGAAAGAATTAGATTAATCAAGAATAACATCAGAATGACTTGGATAATTTGGACTTTGCAGTTCTTTTCTTATATCCAGCAACATATATTTGTAAGAGTTGCAAGACTACACTTGTTGGATCTAATATTTGTTGTTAACTTATGAACTGAGCTAGCTGTAATGTCATCATAGTCTAACAATTTTATTAAAATATATGTATATATATCATTTAAAACAGTACATAGTTCCCACATCTACAATATTTACATCCCTTGTTCTTAACTGTCGACCATTTTGATAGGCAGAACTGATAAGCCCTTATAGGAGTAATTTCCAAATATGTGATAATTGAGAAAATTGAGAATGTGCATGGGACAACCACTTTTTCTTCAACTTACTGAGCCAAATGCCCACATGAGCATAATGAATAAGTATTTTTTTATATATCGTATTAGTTTTTCAACGTTTACATTATATTCCCCGTAAACTTGAAGAAAATTTGCCTATCAAAAAGGCCGACAATTCAGAACAAGGGAGGTAAATATTGTAGACGTGAGAACTATGTATACAGACTGCTTTTAACATCGGATAACTGATGAAACATATTGCTTGACAGACTGTGTATCTTGGAAGAATGACATAGGCCTATTGTGAAATAAAGTATCAATACTAAATAGAAAATATGAACACTTCCATTAACTAATTAAATAATCTACACGTTTCTAATTTCAGCCCAACATCATCTTTGTTGTTCATGTCTCCTGATGACGTCATCATTTCTGAGGGTTATCCAACTTTAGATACCAACAACAAAATTATTGTTGTGTTTCTTATTAAGTACGATACAACAAACGCATTATGTGCATCGGGAACTACATCTCGACGTAAAAGGGCGATAACTCTGTCCAACACAGAGACTCTAATGTCACAGACTGTACTGTTTCAGCTGATTGGCACACAGTAAGTGAGATACTCGTACATAATTATACAGAAATGTTTGCACAAATTATGATTGAATGCCTCCGTTTTTTGTTTATTTCAATATTGGATTTACTATTTTTTTCCGTGTATGTGAATTTGTTTAATGCTACTCTTCTTCAATGTTTAGATTCACAATTTTGCATGTGGGTATGAATGCCCCCCTCATGTGAAATTAAATCAGCATTATTTGACCATAGTTTTTCTTAGAATTTAGCGGTTCTAGTACATGTAGTACAGAAACGGCAATTGTTTTTGAGAATTGAAGAATAATTTATTTCCAAGATTTCTAATGCACTGTCAGCATTGTCATATATCTGTAACATTGACTCCATGTTCCCAACATTTATTGTTTGATTTTACAGACAAACATTGATAGTTACCACATTTACAACCCAGGCCCAGTCCGAGCTTGGAACAACATTGACTATAACTATGGATACTATTAGTGTTGTTGGTGATGGTTCGGGTGCAGAACAGGTAATTAAAATATGTATTTTTCCAAACCATACAATGACTTGCCATGGCTGTATAGAACATCAGTTATAAATAATTCATGTATTTCTTACTAATCAACTAAAAAAATAAACATTCAAGTTTTGTCATACAGGTTTAGACATTATGATAAAACTTATGTTTTTATACCACTTTAAGTTAATACTCCTATATTAAAACATTAATTATTATTGTACATGTATATATATATATAGAGCAGTCCCTTAAACATTAATTATGACCGTATTGATTACAATATTTCTGTTCTATACAAATGAAAACTTCAGCCTTTGTCAAGCCAAATAAGTGTTGTTTATTGTCAATTATGTGGGGTAAAAATATTCTACTGTATGGGTATTTCATATTGTGCAAAGGGCATTAGTTTTGCTTAACTTAATGTTGTCAACCTGTAGCAAATAAGAAGTGTCCATATCTATTTTGTATGGGGTTACAAAGCCTGCCCTGTGAGCTAAGTAGGTGGAGTATTCGGCTTCCAGTCTGGAAGTCGAAGGGTTTGATATGTAGTCCCGGATATTTTTTCTGAAGGCAACAAACCTTAAATTGCCTACACTTCTGATTCATGTACAGGCTAGTACTAGTGTGTATCCCAGGAACACGGGTTAAGTCAACTGCTGGACGTACACATGGAAACACCACAGTAAAACCTCACCTAACAACCACCTCAAATAATGAGACCACAATTTTAGAGTCCATTTTGACTGTTTTGCTCTTTATTAAACCTTAATATTGAGACCACCTCAATTATATGACAAATTTTCATTGGTCCCAAAAGTGGTTGTATTATTGCGGTTTTACTGTATTTAAAAATGGCATAAAACTGCAAAAAAAAATGTGGGGACTACATTAGCTGAATGATATTACCTTGCTATAGTACATGTATTACTGTATGGTTGTTTTATGTTGTTCTTATATTACAGACAAAGAAGAAAGATAATACACCTGCCTGGGTGATTGCTGTGGCTGTTGTTGGTTCGATCCTGCTACTGGTACTGATTATACTGGTCATTGTGATTATCATCAAATTGTAAGTATTATACCAGCTTCACCATTGAAGGTTTCTCAGCAATTGTGTTAATTTTGACCGATTTTATAGACTAATAACTCAGATTTACAAACATCACTCTGAAATGTCTGGAAAGTATAAATAGTTAGCGATTGTCGGAAAAATGATTTCAGCCACATTAAAAGTAAAACGTGGAAGTATATTTTGTTTATTGAATTAAATGCTTAGATTTACATACAATATTTTAACCATGGCTTATGTAATATTCGACAGTCAATTTTAAATGAAATAACAGACAGCATTATTTTGGGTTGTGCATTTATTTACATATTAGATTTAGATACATTTGTATACTATATAGGGGTCATATGTTGTTGGTATTGCATGATAAGGTGAATATATACAATATATAGTACAAATGTATATATTTGAGTAAATCGTTAATATCAACACTCTGTAATGGTGATATACCAATTTTGTAAGAAGAAAAATGTTTGTAGAGCTTAATTCAATTTATGAATTTTGTCTCTCTTTTTTAAGGTATTCTCCTAACAAAGTAGAAGCAGCAGATGCCAGAGATGAAGAGCAGAGGCAACATGACCAACCACACCGACAACCACAACCACATCGTCACGTTACTAATGTACGGCCAGCCAATGAAAGCAGTATGCCGGGAGAAGTACCACAAAGAGCAGGCCAGTCTCACAGGGGTAACGTTATGACAATAGCACCGGTAGATGACCCGGATATTTCTCGCGTGTAAAAGTCATGTGACACAAATAACCAATCATAACTAAAAACAGTGATACAGAGTCTTATGTCTCCACTGTAAATAATGATACTATATTTTATACATTTGTACAGTAAACTTGTGAATTCCTCCATTTTTTGCTATAATATCAAATAATTTCTAACTACAGTCAGACCGCATTCAGAAGAATTCATCGGGTCTGAAATTTTATTTCGGATAAAGTATTCGGATTTAAGGTTGTCGAAAAAAACGTGGTCTGACAGTATAAGATACTCATAATTTCTACTGTGTTTATGCAAATCTGCAAATCAGGACATACATGTATATATAACTGTAGAAAGGTGAGGGATAAAACCCAGCAGTGGATAATGTTTCAAATGATTCCCAGATTATTTCCCTTATACCACACAATTCACCAGATTTGTGACTAACATTTGATGATGGGAAATAATGTGAAACAGAAGAAGTTTGATATGCGTCTGTGATTTATTTATACGTGTATGTTATTGTTGTTTATAATTATGTATAATTATAATGTTACTTATATGATTGTTAAATATTTTGTAGTCAATATGTGATTATTGTTACGTTTTCTGATATAGTTTATCAAACAATCAGTTAGGTAGGAAACCAGCATCCGTCCAAACATGTTTATAATACAATGTAGATTATGTTGTATGCACCATTATCAACAGTTTGCCTTAGGTTATAGTTCACAACATTTCCACCAATCATTCAATGTTCAAACTCTTCATTATATTTCATTCTGTGATTTGTTGTATTTACGCTTTGTGCTTGCTATTTTTTCCATTTTCTTTGCTATAAAGTTTGTAAATGACCAAAAGCAATTATTTTTGCCATTATGCCAATAAACTTTGAACTATTTGGTATGAATTTATAGATCATTGTCATACAATGTCTGCTGACTTTGATTGCAGACATGCAATAACATTTATGATTCAAATGAGTTGAACTATCAAAAAAGGTCGCTTGCTAAAAACTGGCAAAATCACTTTCTCATTATGTAGTGAAGATTCTCAAAATATAAAAAAATACATGTAGCAGATTAGCTTTTTTGCTTAGTGTAATTATATTGTTTAAAGCAGGTATTGTATTAGAGTTGGTTTTTTTTTCAACACCATTTTTTTCTTACCTTACGTTGCCTTCCTTCATACATGCGGTGTGCCTTTAGTTTGTTCATGCTTGCCTGAATCAATCATTTATACCACTTGTTTTCAATTTTCCAATCCTTTATTTGTGTAATGAGGTTTTCAAAACAGATAAAGTTCTAGTCAAGTCACATGATACTTAGTAGATATGAATGTTGCACAAATAGCTGAATGCAAAACAGTTCATGTTTCAGTCAGTATTTAGGGCCATATTCCTAGTACATAATGATTAGTTTCATGATTTTACTCTGTTGTTAACACTGCAAAACTTTAAAGAGAAACGTACGTTTATATTGAAGTCCTTTTTGGCACAGCCGTATTAACATGGTTTTGCCATTTGCATATCAGTGTTGTGTAAACCAATTACGTTTACTACCAAGGCAGTTTCTCTTCAACCGAACAACTTTGTAACCTTGACGTGGGTTGGTTAACGTTACGATCAAGGGTACATTCCAGTGAATTTACTGAAATCCATTTTGGATCTGGAGTGACAAGCAGTTGTAATATCTCGGCATTTCTTTATGTTGCATAACAAATCTTAAATTCAAATTGCGCCGACCATCTTTTTTCAAGCTATTTCTTGTTATGACTCGATCTCATAATGTATTCACTGAATTAACAACAATTCAAGATTTTTCGCATTCATTTCAATTATATTATAATATATACCTTATTCCCAGATATCAAATCCATTTCAACATGACTGATGTAGTGTATAAATTCTATCAGATATCTATTTTATACAATTTGTAGTGATATTGATGTACTGTATAAATTCTACTCGATATCAATTTGATACAATTCTTACAATACCGGTAATCATGTAATTCGTTGATTTTGTTACTGATTGAAATAAAATAGTTTATCATGATTTATTGTTGTGTGTTTAATCCAAGCATTCACGACCAACTAACTACCTCGGAAAAAATAAAGGAAATTTTAATGATGTTGAATAAACTGATTACTTATTCACGTGACCTTTAACCTGTAAAATTCCACTGACCATTTGCATATCATGTATTGGGTGAATTCCCGCCAATGACCAGTCCTCGCATAAAAGTAGAATAGAAAGCAGGGTTGTTTTTGTTCACTTTATTAATTCACATTTGTGAATATCAGGACCAAATTAAATTTTGTTTTGTGATTTTAGTGTTTTTTTAAAGATATTGAAGGAGGACATCCCACTCCACACTTTACAAAATATACTCAATTTATTCAAAAAGAAATAAAAATACAGAAATAGTTGTATGTCTTGTTACAACCAAAGCGTTGTATTGAGTGAGGCATAGTGGCCGAGGGGTAGAGCCCCTGACTCGTGGTCTGCATGTCATGAGTTTGAATCTCCCCTTGGGCAAGTTTGAACCGCGAACTTCACAATCCCTAAATTAAAGGCACGATCACTGGTTGGTCACTCAGAAAGCAGACATCGAGAGCGAATAATATAAGGTGTAATAACTTGTTTCACCTTCGATGTAAAATAAACAGTACATATATTAAACTTAACTCAGTCTTCGTGCAATTGCAAAAGAAGTGGTTTAAGACTGGCTATAGTGTTGACATTTAAATACACGTACTAGTATTTCTCTAACTTGTGGAATTGTCAGGAGTTTCTCACAGAGTAACGAATTTTCGTAAGTACAAGGTGGAACAATTAATTGTGTGCATAATGGGCGTACATCATTCCATTAACTCCGTTGACTTGTGTTGGTATGTTGGGCATGACTAAAACTATGGGCAAACATTATTCATGATGTCTATCCATTATTTAAGCTGTCTCGCCAGTTTGAAATTTAGTAGTTTAATACGACAAAAACAGAAGTAATAAACTGCATCAACGATCTTTACACGAATAAAATACCGCCTGAATCATGAAGTTATTGAACAGCCCTCATACAAATTATTTTATTATACAACAGCTGTGAAGATTATCGATGATTACTGGGGACTTACACGTGTCATCCATTGACAAAAGAAATCTATAGAAATACATGAATTGAAGTCAGGGGCGTAATAAGGGTATGCTAGATGTGGACTCGGGCAAACAGGAACGATGTATGTGTCTTTTGAAGTCATGTGAACTGGATATACATGTAGTTTACTACACGCCAGTTTGTTTTTCAAATACAATGTACCATTAACATTAAAAAAACAAAATGATCAGAACTTTGGATGATAATGTTGCCGACTGTTTTAGTTGGTAAACATTTATTTAACTTGTAAACACTAATGGAGAACTGAAGCTGTACATGTGACAGCTAGTTTTGGCACAGTAAGGGAAGATATTAGTGGATTCGTTTGTCTCGTGGTTTCGTTTTATATTTGTTAATTTGGCGTTTTAGCTCTCGTAAACTTTCTGTCAACTGAACGACACAGAGCAACAAGAAAACCGACCAAGCTGATTTTCTTATGTATCCTACATTCCTATCTGTTAGCGACCATACGACTCGGCAAGTTGTTAATTCTTTGAACTTTAAGCCAACAAATCACAGCGGTATCAAATGAGGCGACTTTACCACATACATTAAACTGTGTGTAACTCTTTCTACGCCCCATCAAAACAAATAATCTGCCACAGCTGCGTAACAACTGTCATCATTGTACACTCGCTATCAAAGAGGAAAATGGACGGACAAATTTTCTTTAAGACTGCTATAATAATATATGTACTGTTTATATGTGCGGTGTTTTGGTGGAATGGTAAGTCATATGTACCACAGAGAGACAGTATTGACGACATAAAACAAAAAGTATTCGTGAAAACTGACCCAGTGATTGACAATACTAACGTATGGGAAATGTTGGACAGAAAACCTCTAGATATTGAAGAATTACCACGTTATGTAGGGCCTGGGGCCGATGGAGTCAAAGTGAAAGTCCCTGGAAATGATGAGCAATATAACGCGGTGAGGATACAATACCTAAAATACGAAGTTAATAACTACCTAAGCAGACAAGTGGGACTTAAAAGAGTTCAACCAGACAGAAGACCTGAAGCATGTAAGCAGATTGTATATCCGTCCGATCTCCAGCCGGTAAGCATTATACTTACTTTCCGTGACGAACCTGCTATAACTCTTCTCAGAACAGTATATAGCATACTGGAAACCACACCAGCAGATCTTATTAAAGAAATTATTCTCATAGACGATGGATCAGAGCAAGAGGAACTATTATCAATAGTTAAAGTTCACGTTGCAAACGTAGAGAAACTGAAAGTCCTGAGAAACGAAAAATCGGTTGGACTCATGAAAGCCAGACAACGTGGTATTTTGGCCGCCGAAGCGGATTATTTTATTGTTATGGACGGTCATGTTGAAGTGACACCAGGTTGGCTAGAACCAGTCTTGTATAGACTCAAACAACAACCAACATATTTGCTTACGTCACACATTGGAGTAATAAGCAGTGAACATTTCAGTTTTTATACCGGTGGCCATGAAGAATGGTTTTTGTCCTTCGACCAAATTTCTCTAAATGAACACTGGATTCATTATTCCGACAAATTTATTAAAATCAGAAATGGCAGTGTTGACCCAATACCATATGGGATTGTCCCTGGGAACATGATGGCAATGAAAAAGTCATTCTTTCTACAACTTGGTGGTTTTGATCGAGGTATGGAGATATGGGGTGCTGAGCATCTTGAAATGTCGGTGAAGGTATGGCTGTGTGGTGGCAGGGTCGAAATGTTACCGTGTTCTAAAGTCGGGCATGTGTACAGACCTGCCCCCTGGAATAAGTTCCATCCGAACAAAGATTATGTAACGAAGAATCTGCTTCGGTTTGCTCTTGTGTGGATGGATGGATATTTACTAGACATTGTTATGCAAATACGTCGATCAGACAATATTACAAAATTGTTAGAAAATGTTGGCGACTTAAGTGAAAGGAAGCAAATTAAAATTGACAATAAATGTCACCCATATCAATATTTTATCGATCAACTTCGGTCGATATCGGATACATACATACCAATAAAGCCAAAGGAGAAGGGTGTGATCAGAAATGTAGCACGGAAAATGTGCACAGACCGTGCTACTGTCGATGGGAAATATTCATTGATTTTGTACCATTGCACTGGTAACAGCAACCAGTACGCTGTTTTCACAGAGGATTCGGGTATCGTCATTGATCGTGTTTGGCTAACAGTTGACCAAGCAACTGGTGCACTAAAACTTATTATGGAAGAATTAAATTGGTTAAGTGACAACTTTAAATGGAGTTATGAAAAAGATGGCGTGTTGAAGCATCAAGTTACTGGTAAATGTTTGACTGCCAACGTTACTGAACAAGTCTCTCTTGAAGAATGTGTGAATGGTTCGCAGTACCAACAATGGGAATGGACTATCTTGCCTTAGAAGGACATGTGTATACGTTTATATCAAATAAGTGAATGTAGGTAGTTACGAGTATAGGTATAGGCCAAGTCATTTCGATGTCCAAAGACGCATAATTGAAAATGTGTGATTAGCTAAGCGCGTAGCATAAGCTGAAATACTAAAGCTATACACTATTTGCCACGTATTGTAAACTTGCAAAATACTAGCTATTTGCGGCTGCAACTCAGATGGTCTGGTACACAGACACGAGTAATGACTCAAATATGTAAAAGTTAGGTCAGATAGATACGAACACCTAAATTCATTCTAAATCTACCCGAAACGGAAAATACGTATCGAAGTCGACGACTTTTTTCATTTGATGATATCAGTGCTCTTGTCAATTTATCTCATGTTTAGTCTCTCCCATGTCCGCTTTTGAGGTTTGTGATCCTTCATTATATTTTGAGGTATAGAAGGCAGCAGCTGCTGCAGATAAATCGATGGTGAGGCTTTGCTTATTTTAATCAGCGCTATAGATTTACAACGTTGTATGTCTGTACATATACGCAGTCTTTGCTTCATTGTTCAGAGCACCAGCCTGTTTGGGCAGAGTTACTTAGTAAAAGTACTATACTATTCTTACAAGTACGATACTTATACGTGTAACAGATTTTGTTGTAAATATCGTAGTCAATATTATGTATCTATGTGAATTGTTGAAATAATAAAAAAAAAATTCTCTTCTTCCGAACAAAATTTTCTCATTAAAAATAAACGCTTGCTTGCTCAGGCTTGCACCCAGAAATACCTTCTAGCAATAAAAGTAAAGTTACTAGCCCCATACCCCGGGCTAGTGAGTTATGATCAATATTGTATACCTGGTAAACACGTCAGCTGCAAAACCTGCGTTAAGTGTAATAAAAGTTAAGAAAACGTACGTTCAGAAGTAAAATTACTAACAATTCGGACTCGATCACGAGTATTGATGAAGATTGGTCGATATTAAATACAAATGTATGCTGTCAATTAACTCAATGGTTGGCGCTATTTTAAAACAATGCTCGATCGACAACTACGGAGCGGAGACAATGCAACCAGTAGCCCCTACTATGTGATCATTCAAGAACTGTTCACTTGTAACGATGGCAAAACTTGATGGAATATCTTCCTGCTGGTATAATCATAGACAGTAAAATCTCACTTAATGACCACCTCGACAACACTTTTCCAGTCCATTTTCACTGTTTTGCTCTGTATTCAATCGTATAAATGTAGTTTGGCTGCAGATATTGTGTTGATGCGAATTAAATGGTCGGTGAATTTTCCAATATGTTGCGTCATGATTATGTATCAAGTTGACAGAGAAACCATTTATATTTGATGTGTGCAGAACCTCAGCAACTAAGCATGATATTCTTTCTTAACACAATTTGTCATCCATCCATGCTTCAAAAAGCTATCACAATCTTTTGAAACGGGCCATTATGTACCGTGGTTGTATCTGTCATAATACAACACTTTTGACATACCAACAAAATAAAATGGATTTCAAAACACCGAAGAAACAAGCCCGTCAACTCTACAATAGTAACAGCTTTATATACACTGCCATCCAAGAGTTTCTGCACACTTAAATATTTTGAATTTCGTTACTTTTTCTTACAGAATTTCAAATAAAACATATTTGACCATGAAGTAAAATTATTCATCCCACCTCTGTGATGGGTTGTTAAGAATTAACAATTTGCACATCTCGGCAGCAGCATCAATCGGCCTGCATCCGAAACCAATGTGTGTAACTGATTGATATGACACAGAAAATAAGATAATTTGATTCAGTACAAATTTATAAATACTTATACAAAAAATTATTGCTGTTCTAAGAAGCATTTTTGATTTATTGCATGTGAAACGAATATGAAAATACATCAATTGCATGGGGAAGTGTCGAAATGTGAAGGAACTTTTGGAGGGCAGTGTATATCATTTATTTTAATTGTTATAGCGACCATCCTTTTTCCTCAAGTTCACTAAAATAATTGTGTGATATACACAGATGGACGTTAAACATGTAAAAACCAGCAAGGTGAGGAATGGAGAGTAAACAGAAATACTTCACAAAAATATGAAGAGAAATCACTGAACAACAGAGCGGCCATACAGCCTTGAAACTGACTGTATATTTACTGAGGGTAAATCTCGTTTGAGGCATGCAATTAACTTTAGTGCCAAGAATACCACATGTAAGCATAAACTGACTACGCTGGAAGAAACTAATCTAGACAGCAAACATCTAGCAATACAAGACAGGACATTTCTGGACAATAAATCATAGGCAGCATGTTCTTCGCCTCAATTTTTACAATAGAAGCAAATACATATATGTTCTAGGTTGTATGCAAGTATAAATGTATGATTTTCAATGTCTGGGTCATGTTTGATGTTAACATGTTCTCATTTTAAACGGATCTTGTTTACTACAACAATAGCTAATGAAACATCATTTCACAAATAGAACAATAAAGATGTAACACTTTGTTTAGAATTTAATGAACTGAAAAATAAATAGAGGTCAATCAACGTGTTGATATTTTCTGTATGACAATAAAATAACAACCAACATGAATTAAAAATATGAGCACTTCTTACGAACGTATAAGCACGTTTAACAGTGTTTATTTCTAAACCTTGGCACCCAATTGTACGGATTCAAGTTTACAAATACAAAACACAATAAGAAATAAATAGCTCGAAAGATTTAATCACCTGAAAGTCAATTTAATATAATTGCAATAATTCGCAAAACCTAACAATGATAAACACAATGAACATTAATTTTGAAGTAAATACAATTGTAAGGTAACATCACATGCATGTATGCAAGTGTTTGTATGATCCATTTTTGTTTCATTTTCTGTATCTATAAGTATTTCATTGTTCACTATTATAATACCTCGTTATATATTTACATATTCTGTACCTCTTACCTTACATTAATTGAGCATGCATAAATAAAAATTGTAACTAATAAATAACTGGTACAATTAAAATGGTAGAATCTTTTTTAATTTTACAGAAAAAGTCAACCACAAACTAACAAGATAAATGTGACGGCAAAACATGTTAATTCTTTCAAAGATTTTTAACCATTTATGCAGGTCGACTATCAGTATGATTTAAAAGAATATGTTGATATAATCTTTCTGTATTAATATTCTCGTCTATTTAATGCTAGATCTAATTGACAGAACATTTTCCGATTTGAAGTTTGAATTTATTGAAAACACAAATTATTTTTTGTGCAAAACAGCAGTAGGTTTCAACTGTCTTGAACAACTTTCAGTTTTTGTAATAATATACATATTTACAAAATGCAGACAAAATGTGGCTGGTGTAAAATGGAACCGCTGATCACCAATTAGCAGATATAAATTACGATCTTGCTTGTACAAAGATTGTTTCTTGAGCATGAAGACCTATATCCCTGAGTGTAGCATCGTAGTCGAGTTGACTGAGTTGTCGTCGTGGAAACTGAGCAATTAATTCAAATCTTTCGTTAGAATACCCATGAGATCCAACAAATAACACCAGAGCCTGAAAGTATAAATTAAGAATACATTTAATACTAAACATAAAGAAACATTTAATTGCAGCACAACAGACACAATTTTCATAAAATATGACCTAACAGATGTTTATTTTTCAAAACAATTCTGAAATCAGGAAAAAGCTGAGAAATGTAAGGATATGCGACTAGCAATGTATTGACTGTCGTATTGTGTCTTTACTGCTACAGTTCAGTCAATCTCAAGTTTTAGATCTTTTTTATGAATCAGGTCTAAAATCCACTCAGCTGCTCACATATGCCAGTTCATATAAGAACCGAGAGGCATAAATGAGTGATGCTGTGGGATTTCCAACCTCTTCTGTAAGTGACGTCATTTCAAGACATCGTCACAGGTGATGTCACTATGTGCAAGCAGGAAACAATAATTATTCCATATGGTCACTTTGTTTTCATATTGCCATATGCGGCAAATAGTGTTAACTGTCAGTACATGGTGATGTCACATATGACGTTTTCTGGAAATGACGTCACTTATAGAAGATGTTGGAAATCGTACAGCAGTGCTCAAATGTACTAACAAACGTCTGCCATGGCAAGTGATTTTATGCCAGTCTTGAATCGTTAATGCAATGATTTTGTGCAAAACTCATAAAAATGTTGCATAACTGATACAAACAAGGAAATGAATAGTCAATTGGGAACTAAAAACAGGTGGGTTATCACACACAAAAGGTGACACACAAACGACAACTCTGTATGGAGATAAATTACAATTTTACTCCTTAAATCTGGGAGGAGTGTAGTGATATCACTGTAGTTCTGATAACTTTCTCGCATTTATTTGAGAAAAAAAATCAACATTCCTAAGCCATCCAAACTGGTTGTTGAACAGGATTTAAACCATCACAATATTTATATTTTTATGTCATATTCTCGTCCACAACCATTTCTGACCCAAGCGACCCGCATGAAATGCAGAACTATTTCTGACCTAAGCGACCCACATGAAATGCAGAACTATTTCTGACCCAAGCGGCCCACATGAAATGCAGAACTATGTTTTTTCTCTGATTTTTTTTCAGGGCCTGAAGAAGACTGTAAGTTATTTATCAATATTAACTTGTTAACAGTGTCTTGACGTAGAGTTGACTAATTTTATATTGTTGGTTTCGTTTTAGCAAGTTAACAAGTTTTTTAAGTAATATGCATTCATAATTTATTTCATTATCATCAGTTATAACAAGTGTAGAATTTGGAATAAATTTCTTATCCTTCATGATGTATTGTGGTACATATTGCATTGTCAGAGGCATATTGTGATATGTATTGCCTCACCCCTAGAGTCAGGTGCTCTGTGCTTGCAAACCACTGTGCCTCGCTGTATTTTTTCGCTAGCCTATAATTATCCATTGATATTTATCATTTTTCAAAAACAGCTTTAAAATCCAGAAATAGAATTCGCATACCATTAGTTTGGATGAAAATGCTACACAAAGTCTCTCCCTTTGTCCATCAGGTAACCTCAACATCAATGTGGTCTTCTCATCTACAGAATAGTAAAGTATAAACAGTAACATAAAAGATGATTCAAATACAACAACTTAATACAAAGAACATACATGATAAAACTACAGTTGAATGTAGAAATGATACATTATAACTTCTAATGACTTGTTAAATGTAGGCACACTTGAAAAGCTAGTATCAATACAATTAATCAGGCTCGTTTTTTTTCCATTTCATATCAGAGAAATAGCAATGTCTTAAATATATGTATAACGTGGCAAAGTTTCTTTTCCCAGCCATATAGTTACCTAACTTTTTGTATTTCATGTAACACAGTGGACTTGTGATGTCAGGACACTTGGTTTATTTTGGGGCCGTTTATGAGTGCCATTCCCCTGAGGCCATGCCCCTACCACTGTTTTCATTCCCCTTTTCCCATTTAAAACCCCTCATGAAAAAGAAAATTCTTGAACGAATAGTTGGGTTTGATCCACTTTTCTTTGATATATTACGACATCCTTCCAAAAATATTGTATATTGTCATAATCAAAACAGTAGACAGAAATCAAAATCTGATTATATAAGTTTGGCTGACAATTGTCCTTTTCATCATTTAAAGATAGGAATTCCCCCAATTTGCAGGTATGGATATGAGTCCCCAACAGTCTAGTCACCTGGATGTGTTTGAGAGAAGCAATGTCATGAATCAACCCAACTACAGGAAAACTTCAACAGCAATTTTAATGTATCAAGACCAACACTTTGAAGGGCAAATATCTTACCTGTATCAGGTCCAAGTAATGATTTATAGTCTCTTGGATCAGTGAGTGATTCCATGGATAAATCTGCTGCCTCTGTACTGCTACTTGTTTTACTGTCTTTTGTTGCTGTAGAATCATTGAAATCATCATCTTCAGATGTTGAATTCCTACGGATAGTTTCCAACACAGCTGGATGGACGTCATTGTGAATACTTTTGGACTTTTCAGGTGAACTTTTTATAGGAGACATTTTTCTACTACTGGGTAAATCTTTAGCTGGAGAAGATTGTCTATTTCTACGAGGCGATACCTTTCTCTGAGGTTTTTGCACACAATCAGCACTAACACTAGTACCAGTCAAAGGTGACTTACAACGTCGACTCCTAAGACCTGGAGAACTTTGCATGTTTCTTTCTGGAGAATTATCTTTCTCAGCATGTTCTTTTAGTGAATGTTTAGATTTGGGTGAACTATGAGCCTGAGTTTTATTGCCTGAACCTGAGTGTTGTTTTGACTTTACGCCTTTACATTGCGTCTCATCTTCAGAATCAGTAAATGTTTCAAGCTCACTGTCAGAGTCATTTTCAGAATCGGAATCTTTCACTACAACTGGTTTAGACACTTCAGTAAGAGATGCTGTGATAGCTGCCTGTAGTTGATCATCTTCTGTAGCATCCATCAAACTATCATCCTGGATTAAATAATAAGTAAAAAGTTACATCCACTGTTCATTCATGTGGAAGCCACAAAGAGTATTAAGAAGTTACAAAATATTACAGTTTTGCTGTGGAAGAAGAAATACTGTATAAACTGATTTTAAACAAAATTCAACGATTTTACCTGCAGTGATTAAAATAAGGCAATAAGCGACCAAAACTACCAGTCTATTTCAGAAATGTCTGGTGTTGACATAAAATAGAAAGAAAAGTTGTGACAAAACTAACAACCAAAATATATTACATGAACATGATAAGTTAAACATTTGACATGATAGTAGTATTCTAGAATGATATTTAGGCAAAAACAATCACTACCATTAGCTCATAAAGGACCAGGTAACGATAATTTATAATGAAATAATTATAACACAAACTGTTTTAACTCTTTTAGCCAGTTGAGCTGGAGGAGGTGACATATTGTCTATTGTGGGATGTTGAGTCAGAAACTCGGAAACTGAAAACAAAGGTGATACATAATTTCTTTAAAAAAAACTTATAGCACAGCTACCATAGGAATAATTAACAATAAAGAATATAAATAGGTTGCAAAAATGATTTCATAGACAAGCGATGACATCCGTAAGTTATTTTCAATAAATTTCAAGAGAAAGAACAAATAATGTGACCTACAATTACCTTAAAGATGATTACTGTTATTAGCAGTTTAATATTTTATAAATAAAATACATTTGTTTCCATAAGCTACTGATGTTGTTTTTAATTCAATGTCAACTAGAAATGTGTTTACAGCACATAGGTGCCTCCACTTTACTCAATCAAGGGGCGTAACTCTGCTGTTTCTAACTAAATGCATCTAAGTCATCCGGTTTTCAGTAACAAACCATTAGTGTAAATCACTACATATCACAGTAACACAATAATACAAGTTGTATTACCAAGATCACAGAAGGTCAAAGCTTCAACTTTATGCCAGATAATTAAGTTTTCACCAGTACGAGGATCTAGGATAGCAATGTAGGGCCAGTGGTCAACTTTATAGAAATGACAATATCTCTGTCCCTCATCGCTATCGTGGTAAACCTGAAGTAAATACAGTGCAAGGTAAATTAAGATTTTAATAATAGAGTTAAATGTCATTGGAAGGACTAAAATAAACCTCTTTTGTCAAGATTTCGACAATTTTCAATAAATCAAACCAAGAGGTCCAGAGAGCCTGTAGTGCTCACCATTATTAAACTTTAGTTTGAAACAGTATGAAAAATGTATTACGCCTTATGGAAGAAAGTAGAACAGAGCAATAAATTTAGATATTTGGTTGAATTTCAGGAAGCATTTTTGCAGAAGTTGTTTGAAGAAAACATGCATTTTCCAATTCAGAGGCGACAAATGGGGTCAGGTCCATCACTTGTACAGTGTTCAATCGTTAACACTAAGGAATGCCTCCATACAAATTGGGTTAATTTGAGTAAATAAAGAAAGAAGTAATTTGTTAGAAATAAAGGTTGGTCGTCAAATGATCCCAATATATCACCAAGGCCCTTAGGACCCATTTGAGCTTAAATGAGGGGGAATATTTTTCCATATGCATTCAATTCACATCGACTTCTTTGCAGGGGTGTCAATAAGAGCCAGTAAAATAACCCAGTAACTTCAGCAGTATCACCCGACTACTTTTCTTATCTATAATCATAATTAAAGGGGAGTACCCACAGACTCCGCGATTTTCCTGCTACCTCAAGAATTTGTGACAGTCCTGCTATGTAATATATTACTAAGATGACATTTTAACAAAATATGAGGGGTGACAAGTGATCCAATATGATCTGTCAACGAAACATACCTATAAGTAGACAATGATCCATGAGTCATAGATTGTAGGTACTTTAAACACATTTTACCTGCCAGAAGATGAAATTATCTTTAATCAAGGCCTTTACAGCATCCTTACTCCATACATCACGGTTCAGAGCTTGGCATGAGAATTCCTGAACATTTTGTATATTTATCATCAACCATTTCCCCTGAGATTTACCAGTTTCCCGTGCCTGAATAAAGAGAAACAGAACTTTTTTATTGGTAATATGACATCACCTAGCTTAAAACATATCAAACAAGTAACAAGACTAACATCAACTGTTTATGTTTAATTGTATTTATCGAACAAGTTAACAAGTAAATTAAAATGATAAAATGCAGAGGCTTCGCTGACCGCCCAATCATTTTGAAAGTCAATACATTACAAAGAGGAGTTCTAGATTATTTCTATAACATTAAATACTTTATTCTATTCATCGCAAACCTTTAACAATATGAAAAGGGTGTAAGGTCTAATTTTTTGAAGGGGCTCACCAATATAAAATGATTAGGTTAAAGAAAATTTGTTAAGAAGGGTTAAGACACCACTTGAAAAGCTTTCAAATAAAAAATAATGTTTACATTAAGTAGTGGGTAAGAACTGTGATATGCTTATCACAGACACCTAGTTGATCTTTGCAGTGAATGTCTACAACGTTGTAAAATGTGCGCTATTTTGTTCTCCTAAAAGAATTTTTTCTCCCTAAAACCTTATACCATTTTAGCATAAGTTTCAGAAATTGGTCAAGCAACAATGAAATTTGTGTTTCCAACAGAATATTCATGGTAGAAAATGTAAATTTAGAATTTTACAGTGTGACAGGTTCGCAAAGGATATCAAAATATTTTCAATGAGGAAATATATATAATAATAATTACACTGGCAAGTGTTCCTTTGAAAGTCAAATCTAAAGGAGGTCTGAACAGGTCTTGCAATGTACGAGACTTCCTAGATGCTCGAGATCCGGATGAACTAGATGCTCGAGATCCGGATGTACCAGCCAGTAATTCTTCTTCCTGTTGACCTAAAACAATGCAGAGTAAATTGTGACTGCAATCTGATCAATGTAAAGACTCAATCTGATAAATGTAAAGACTATCTGAATTGCTGATTGGGACAGAACCCAAAATAAGTCTTCTCACTCTCCAACTTCCCTGTGGCAAGTGTCTATATAATGTCACAACAACAGTGACCCTGTTTAAACCAGTCAAAGCAATTCTATGAATTTCTTTAAATCCGGAAACAATTTGGTTTTTTAAAATGTGTATCATTATGTACTAATACATTTCTGCTCCTATTTCCATGTTTTGAGAAAACCAGAAAAATTGGCTGTACATAAAAGGTAACTAAGGGTTTTGTAACGACCTAAACATTGGTCACAGTATATGGTCAAGCAATTTATTTTAAAGTAAGTAAATATTGTTTGATGCTAAAAACAGACAAACCATCAATACACCTATTGCCACAAACCTGTAACAAAATGTTCTTAATGTAGAAAAGTAGACAATATTGTCTTTAGCAAGTGAACAAAAGATAAACTTCAAATGAAACAAATCAAGATGTATCACAAATTCCAAAAACAACAGAAAGAATGAATGCAACATTTTTTGTAACAACAGATACTTTTGTTTCTTGTTTTACTCCTTGTTTGTCTCCCAGTAGGTTTAGCTGAAATGTTTATATAATTTACCTACAATAGATCTACTCAGGTTTGATATGTATGTGGGGTTTCCTCTCTTACCTCTCAGTACAAACAACAATTTACCATTCAAATCTTGCCTGAATCCCAATGAAAACAGCGACAGAATTTTACATAGACGACTGAACTTCAATGGATCAAAAATTGACATTTGCTTGCATGTCCGGAAAAATTATGAGTAAACTCTGGAATTCATCAGATCATACAGTCTTTATGTAATTGATTAACTAAAATAAAAAGAGGACTCCTGCTGGCTTGACATCATTGGGACAGACGAAATGTTGTCCAGTAAGGCGAATTATTAATATGCAGTATGTGTAAACACAAGCATATATATAAACATACAGGATAATTACATCAAGATAATTCCAAAAATTCAAATACATATAAACATTGAACACACTGTATGACAATAACATTAAAACACATTTAACTTAATTTTGGCATACTCTAATTGAATGCGTTTGTTCACTGTATTATTTTTGTACGTCTAATAATTTAACCACGTGTAAATTGTAATATTATATCACTCATTATTAATCAGCAAACGACTGCAATAGAGTGCATTTGAACACAGCTTATAGTTTGTAGTGCAATTTGCACAAACTATTTATAAATATTACATGCACCATATCACTATTGAGCACAATTATGACGTGAGAAAATGTATTGTTCGACCTAAAGGTGCTAATTATAGAACATTTTATGTTGAAGGAGTTGAATAACTTGTTCGAAAATTTGAAGGTGGGCAGTTCAATCCAACTGTATTAGAACAATTTAGATTATATAGAGAAGTTTATGTTGACTATGTTATCTGTCTAAGTCCTTAAGATTGTTTGACGCAACTGATTTCCAGCCAACGAGAGTTCACTGTAAACATAGGTATTCTCTTTATACAAATATCAACAAAAAAGCTTATAACTGTCTCAACTTGTTACAGTCATGTATTCTTTATAACTTCATGGATGAGAATCGGTTTGAAACATGGTACATTTTTAAGTATTTCTCAAGAAACATTTATAAGATTTATAGGCATGAAAACTTACGAGCTTCTGCTTGAAAATCCCTAAATCCATCAAACACTGATCTAGCCTTTCGCTTTCTACCACGAAATGGACCTGGAATGATAAAAGGGGAAACTCAACATTACACAGCCAAATGGTACCCAATTATATGCTCATTGGTCAGTTAGTAAAATTCACAAGTGAAATGTGCGTATTACTTGTTTGGTAAAATTAAAATCAACTATCCATTTTTTTGCAATAATTTTTATAATATCTCCAAGAAAAACTTGAAGTCAAACTTGACAACAAACTTCTCATCTACCAAAAATGAATGGAAAGAATCGCACTGCTATATTCTAAGTAAGGAAAGCAGTTACAACCATTTGTAGAAGTTCAATATCCATATAACAGCTGTCCAATGACAATGAAGATCCTATTAATAAAAATAATCACACTTCACAATATCTAAGTGTTGGAAGATTCATACCATACGCCGGGCCATCATCAACTAATATTTCCTGTGTTTGTGGGATGGGTGCTCTCACATCATCTCTGAAACATAATTTATACAAGTTAATTTTCATATCTAATTAACAACAAGGGATGTGTTGAACACATTAACTGCTAGGCTGGTACTAGTTTTCAAAGTTGGTAGCTGGATTCAATAAACCTAGGTGATTAATTTGATAATCAATGCAATTGTATTAAACGAGTGGCTATTTTGAACATATTGGCAAATATTAGTAGCCACGATTGAAGTTGTAATAGCTAATTGCTATTTGGCTACCTAATAACCTAGGAGTGTTGTTTTACTGCTAAAATATAACATCCTCAGTCAGGAACCACCCATCAACAACTGAGACATAAATTGGAGTGGTATATCTCCAGTCATGCAACTAAAATACCTGCCAAACATTTTCCATTATGCTAGAAAATGTGCTGACATCAAAACTTTCATAATTTGACAAATTGGAAAAATAATTCAGTTGTGTTTCACAACACCATCCAGCAAAGGAAGGCATTTTTCATCGTTTTGGGTATGCTACCAACACTGGTAGCATTGGGAAGTTTTATATATATATTTATTATTATAGAATCATAAATTGTCTTGATTGAGAAAAACAGAAACACAGCATTTGTAGAAGTTACATATAACACTGTATCTTAATAAGTAATGCATATTTTCATGAAAAGTATATATATATAGTACAACAACAATTTGAATACACAAAATGCTAAAAAATAGCAGATAAAAAATGTAGCCATGTCGAAAGTTTAATGACTGGATTGGCAAACAATCCCATACTTTTTGCATTGGGAAATACCTCCATCTTTCGAAGGTAACTTAACAGGTTAAAAAGATCTAGAATGAGTTAATTTTGATACAATTATTATTATACAAATTTCTTTGTTAAAAAAAGGGAAAATGTTATATCTGGTCAACTGTCCACTAAACATAGACATCATAAACTGATATGTGAAGAGAAATAAGTACATACTCTGAGGCACAAGCTCCTCCAGCAGATGTTGTAGCACCCCCACCTTCCATATGCATATTGATGGCTAGCTCCAAGTTTCCTCCACATGCTTCAAGGAGTTGTTTTCCTATAGTTCTTGAAGCACCTTAAATGAAGGTCATATTTGATATAAACAAAAGTAAGAGATATTATAAATGTAGGTCTATACTAAGACAACCACATCCTGAAATAACCTAGAGTATATGTTTGAAACAGTGAAGACCAGTCTATGCGAAAGAAACTGATTTTTTTGTATTACTGGACCGGAAGACTGGTAAACTTGGAAGTATTACTGTCCCGGACAGAATATTACTGGCCCGGAAATTAATAATGACCAAAATCATCTAACCCACTAATTGATTAAGTAGTGTCAAATAAGTCTAGATTTGATGTCTCATTTACTCTAGTTTTGCTTTTAGTTCAGGACTATACTATTCAATGATATCTTATGGAAACGACTATCTAGACATTTGATCCCTCTCAGCTGGACTGTCAACAGAAAACAGTATCAATGGAGTGTTTTAACTATTAATTTGCTTCAACTGAGCGAAAAATCATTGCCACGTTTCTCATGGATGAAATAAAAGAATAATTTAACAAAGAAGGAAATTAAAATGAAAACTGTTAGTGTTTGGTCAAGTGAGCTCTCTGAAAGCGATCAATAGAATCGCAAAACCTGATAGTTTGCGGGAAGAATTGCTGCCAGTTGTAGAGAGAGCTGCAGAATGGAATGTGATAAAAGTGGGACATATGGTAACTGGTCAACTCGTACCTTAGTTAACTTGTACCTTGGTCAACACGTACCTGTTTTGGTTAACTCATACCTCTCAATTTTTGATAAACGTTACTGTGAAAGTTTAATTAGTTTACACTGATCATAATTGAGCAACACAATACAGGAAAAGCTTACTTTTAACCAGATTAACTCTATTCATAATTGTTTGTATGACTTGAATATGACTTGTTTTATCGAAGGTACGAGTTGACCAACTGGTATTAGCTGCCGCATAATAAGTACTGACAAACATGATTACCAGTATAGTTATACTGTTCAAAATTGTTCAAAGAATACAAGAAAATACAGTGAAACTTAATTTAAAAGAATAACTCTTAATACTAATGCACCAGTCAATTGTAACCACGCCCCCCCAGGTCCGGGGGTATACCGGGGATAGCGGGGGAAATGGGCCGTGTTTTTACCTTCCATGTTGCCCTGCAGTGCCGAGTGAATGCGGTGGTTTTGTTTTCGCGCCGAAAATAGCGGGGAATGGGCCTTACCTAGGATGTTCCCGGGTGCGGGGGCATTTGGCGGGGATTTTACCAGCAGTTTGTCCCTGCAGGGCGGGGATTTTACCTGGGATTGGCTGGACCGAAAGTCAAAGTCCCCGCTATTCCCCGGACCTGGGGGGGCCGTGGTTACAATGGACTGATGCATAACGGTTTAAAAAATGTACGTACGAGTTAACTAAGGTACGTGTTGACTAAGGTACGTGTTGACCAAAGTCGGTACGAGTTGAACAAAGTATGAGTTAACTAAGGTACGAGTTGAATAGAAACCAGACATATCATGAGATCGCTGCACATATCATGATATCGTATCTGGTTTAGAAATTTAGTGTTGAAACTTGAATGTAGTTCTATTAATTTATGAACTTTTTCAATTAGGATTTCAATAACTGAATAAGGCTATTCACATGCTTGAAGAACATTGTCAACAATATTTACCAATGTCTTTCCTGTAGAGACATTCACTGGAGATCAGGCAGCATGTCATTTGCACTTATAAGAGGGTATTGACACTGACATAATGCCTGATCTATGCATATTTTATTATCTGGCATTTTCCGAGTATTTCACTTAATCTTAGAATGTTCCGAATATTAATTCATACAACACTTAAACAACTTAAAATGGTACATAAATGTAACGCAGAAGACATAATTAAAGCGGTAATTTAAGCCTTCAACAACACCATTTTTTGTTTACATTTTCATTATATCCGATAATATTTTATCCGAAAATAATGAATGTTTGAACCCCGTGAGCAAACAATTAATTTATAGAGCAGTGGATGGGTAATTGCATAACTGATTCGGAAATATACATCCACAAATACATACCAGTAACGGAGCAAAACTGTGATATGAGAGAATCGTTCTTTTTTGTTTTGTCCATTTCGATGGTTCGCGCACTCGCCAAAACGAGGCTAACGAACTTTCGGTTAAGAATAATAATACGTTTCGGAATCGGTGTAATGCGATAATAATTGATTCTATCATCGATATCTGATACGTGATTTGGGATCGAACTGAATATTTCTGTTAAGGTGTAATATATGCAGCATAGTAAATATGGCTCGATAAAGTGGAGAATTTAGTCGGGACTATATATTCTAATATATAGAGCTAACCCAAAATATACAAGTGTATAAACAGCTTTGCTGTTTCCCAGCCTCACTGTATACATATTTACAGGGCTAGTAGATACTTAATTACTTAAATTCGCGAATTTCACTTAAGATTCGTGTTACCACTTATTTCTAAATGACCACTTAATATGTTACTTAATTACTCAATTCGCGAATTTCACTTAATATTCGTGTGGTTCGCGAATTTGAGTTATTTAGTAACATAATGAATTAAGTGGTCAACTAGAGAAGATTCGTGTTACCACTTACATCTATAAGCCAAAATTGCATTTATAAATAAGTGGTAACACGATTCTTAAGTGAAATTCGCGAATTTGAGTTATTAAGTAACATAATAAGCGGTCAACTAGATAAGATATGAATTCGTGTGACCACTTAAATCTAGTGTAGGGGAGACCGGGGCACAATGTTACACGGGGTAAAGTGTTACGTTTAAATTTTCAAACAAATGACGTTATTTATTACATCATAACCATTGTAGTTTAAAGTACTTTTGGTGTAGCCATTTTATCTGATCGGTCGTGGACATTTCCAGTCGATAATACAGTATCAGTGATAAGTCAACGCATATCCGGTTATGTAAGTAAATTTTCATAAATTTGGAAAATATCGATTTCCTTTAAATTCATGACTTTGCTGATAATTTAGCTTATATGTTACATTAGGGTACGTTATAGGCATGACGTCGCAGAATGAATCGTGATCCGGTCTACCTTGGTTTTTACCCAAGGATGTTTGTATTTCCATCAGATTGTTAGGGGCAATGTGTTACATGATACCCGGGGCATAACACTATGCCCCGTGTACATGCCAACATATATCTAGCTACAGAAAACTACAGAAAACTACCACTGAATATTTGTAAACTTACGTTTAATATGTTTTACTGTTGATAACGTATAGATCTACTTTTAACTTAACATTAAATTATCATTATTCAATAGAGATCTCAAGTACAAATAATTAGATCGATTAGATCTGTAAATTATTGTCTTTGTAGAATGGTTCGAAACTAAAAAAGAAAACACCGCCAGGAACGTTCATGCAGATGTCATTAAAGGGGGATTTAACGATGTAGTATATATGGACAAAGTATCCGATCAGTTGCCAAACAGATTAAAATCAACCCCATGACATCAAAAAGCAAATAAATATGGAACTGATAATGTTTTTAGCTTCTCAGATCGATATTTTGAGCCAGTTTTAACAGATGCCCATGAGAACATGTTGCAACGTTATCTAAAAACTGCACGTAATGTGTATTTTGGTCTGAGTCCCAATGAAGTCCGTGTCTTAGCCTTTCTCATCCGGGGTTGGGACTGTATATGGCGGAGATACAGAACATGTGTGATATGTTTAAAATACTGATAGTGTTAACATGATGATGATTTGTTTATATTTATAACTTATGGCGATATACTTCACCGGATGTTGGTACAGTTTGTATCATGTTGGTACCAGTTTACGTGCTGTTAGTACAGCCAACTGATGTTGATACAGCTTATGTGATGTTGGTACAGCTTACCTGCTCTTGGTACACCTTACCTGCTCTTGGTACAGACTATGTCATGTTGGTACTGCTTACCTGATGTTGGTGCAACTTACCTGATGTTGGTACTGCTTATCTGATGTTGGTACAGTTTATGTCATGTTGGTACTGCTTACCTGATGTTAGTACAGTTTATGTCATGTTGGTACTGCTTACCTGATGTTAGTACAGTTTATGTCATGTTGGTACTGCTTACCTGATGTTAGTACAGTTTATGTCATGTTGGTACTGCTTACCGGATGTTGGTGCAACCTACCTGATGTTAGTACAGTTTATGTCATGTTGGTACAGCTTACCCGATGTTGGTACAACTTACCTGATGTTGGTACAGCTTACCTGATGTTGGTACAGCTTACCTGGTGTTGGTACAACTTACCTGGTGTTGGCACAGTTTGAGTCATGTTGGTACATATTATGTCATGTTGGTACAGCTTACCTGATGTTGGTACAGTTTATGTCATGTTGGTACAGCTTACCTGGTGTTGGTACAGCTTACCTGATGTTGGTACAACTTACCTGGTGTTGGTACAGCTTACCTGATGTTGGTACAACTTACCTGGTGTTGGTACAGCTTACCTGATGTTGGTACAACTTACCTGGTGTTGGTACAGCTTACCTAATGTTGGTACAACTTACCTGGTGTTGGCACAGTTTGAGTCATGTTGGTACATATTATGTCATGTTGGTATAGCTTACCTGATGTTGGTACAATTTATGTCATGTTGGTACATCTTATGTCATGTGGGTACAGCTTATGTCATGTTGGTACATCTTACCTGATGTTGATACAACTTACCTGGTGTTGGTACAGCTTATGTCATGTTGATACAACTTACCTGGTGTTGGTACAACTTATGTCATGTTGGTACAGCTTACCTGGTGTTGGTACAACTTATGTCATGTTGGTACAGCTTACCTGCTCTTGATACAGTTTATATTGTATTGGTACAGTTTATGTCATGTTGGTACAGTTTATGTCATGTTGAGACATATTATGTCATGTTCGTACAGCTTATGTCATGTTGGTACAGATTATTTCATGTTGTTACATCTTATGTTATGTTGGTACAGCGAATGTCATGTTGGTACATCTTATGTCATGTTGATACATATTATGTCATGTTGGTACATCTTATGTCATGATAGTACATCTTATGTTATGTTGGTACAGCGAATGTCATGTTGGTACATCTTATGTCATGTTGGTAAAGCTTATGTCATGATGGTACATCTTATGTCATGTTGGTACATCTTATGTCATGTTGGTACAGCTTATGTTATGTTGGTACAGCGAATGTCATGTTGGTACATCTTATGTCATGTTGATACATCTTATGTCATGTTGGTACATCTTATGTCATGATGGTACATCTTATGTCATGTTGGTACATATTATGTCATGTTGGTACAGATTATGTCATGTTGATACAGCTTATGTCATGTTGGTACAGCTTATGTCATGTTGGTACAGCTTATGTCATGTTGGTACATCTTATGTCATGTTGGTACATCTTATGTCATGTTGATACAGCTTATGTCATGTTGGTACACCGAGTGTCATGTTGGTACATCTTATGTGCTGTTGATACAGCTTATGTCTTGTTGGTACAGCTTATGTCTTGTTTGTACAGCTTACCTGGTGTTGGTACGGCTTACCTTATGTTGAAACAGTTTATGTCATGTGAGTTCAGCTTACCTCATGTTGGAACAGCTTACATGGTTCATCTGTGGTCATAGGCGATGTGTTTTTCTTTGTTGAGACATTGAACTGTACTATTATATGCACTCAGTTTTATTTATTGTCATTAGTTACCATATGTTTTTGTTGAAAATTAAATATATTTATAGTGTAGCATTTTGCACCAAGGACTATAACACTTTGCCCCAAATCTTGGGGCAAAGTGTTACATATACTCGACAATTTCAACGAGTTCTAAATTGTAAATAAATAGTTTATTTATGTTATTAAATACATTTTATGATTAAATTTTCGTTGTTTATTATAGAAACCTTAGTTACATTGTTGTAAACGAGTTTATATTATCTATAATTTAAAATCTTTGAAAAATGTAACACTTCGCCCCGGTCTCCCCTACTATGGTAGTAGCCACGCAAGACACATGTCTATAATATGGTAGTAGCCACGAAAGTCACATGTCTATAATATGGCAGTAGCCACGAAAGTCACATGTCTATACTATGGTAGTAGCCACGCAAGACACATGTCTATAATATGGCAGTAGCCACGAATTTGAAAGTCACATGTGTATAATATGGTAGTAGCCACGCAAGACACATGTCTATAATATGGCAGAAGCCACGAAAGTCACATGTCTATAATATGGCAGTAGCCACGAATTTGAAAGTCACATGTCTATAATATGGCAGTAGCCACGAAAGTCACATGTCTATACTATGGTAGTAGCCACGAAAGTCACATGTCTATAATATGGCAGTAGCCACGAAAGTCAACAAAGTTTTGGAAAGATGTGAACGCCCGGAAATCAGCGTCCAAGTCCAAATCAGGTGTTGAAATTAACTTTAATGGTGTTATGCATAGGGGGAGAGATAGTTTGACGGAACAATGGGGACTTTACTTTAAGGATTTATATTCACATTCGGAATCGGATTACTTCGTTAGCATGTGGAAAGAACATATAATCTCCGTAGTTGATGAGACATTAAATTCTTTAGAGACAGATAGCAGTGCTTATGTATCAATTTCTTCTGTGGAGAAGGCTATTCGATCCTTGCCTACTGGAAAAGCAGGTGGTGTAGACGGAATTGTGTATGAACATTTAAAACTGAGTAACAAGACGATCGCACCCATTCTTGCTCATCTATACACTCAGATGTTACGTCTAGCGCACATACCACATGAGATGAAAAGGGGGATTATAATAACTTTACACAAGGGAGGTAACAAACGTAAGGACGATCCCAACTGTTATAGAGCAATAACTCTCTCTTCGTGTGTCCTGAAACTTTACGAAATTGTGCTACTTGAAAGGTGTTCGGAAAACCTATACAGCAAACTTTCGGTACAACAAGGCGGTTTTCTGTCCGGATTGGGTTGTATAATGACGTCATTCCTGTTCCGGGAATGCCTTAATTACGGTAGAGAACATTCATCAAATGTGTATCTGTGCTATTTGGATGGAAAGCAGGCCTTTGACCACGTCTGGCACCAAGGTCTCTTCTATAAGCTCATTGATTATGAGGTAGATCCGACAACATTGTTGTCACTACGAGCGTTGTATAAGGATTCGGAGAGTCAGGTTAAATACCAAGGGTTGCTGTCTGACAGTTTTCCAGTTCAACAAGGAACCAGACAAGGAGGGAAAAGTTCGCCTCTGGTGTACCTTATCTATATAAACGGTCTTATTGAAGAACTAGAGAACAGTGGTCAAGGTTTCTGCTTGTTTAATCAACGTATTTGCTCTCCAACTGTGGCGGACGACATGGTTTTAGTTTCATTCTCGAAAGCCGGACTCGACCGCATGCTCGACATTTGCTGGGAATATTCGCGGAAATGGCGCTACTTTTACAATGCGAGTAAATGTGAAGTAGTGGTGTTTAATGAACGAAAGCTGATCCGCAGTGATAGGAGATTCTCTTTAGGACCGTACACTATTACGGAAAGTGGAAGCTACCGTCATCTGGGAGTGGTCTGCGACAAGTTTTTATCCACCAAAGAGAATATCAACGATGCTTGTTTGAGACTTCGCAGGACATTTTTCAGTGTATGTAATGGTATAGATCCAACATCAATAAGCCCTGTAACTTTCAGTGTGATTTACAAAGCGGTCATTCTACCTAAGGCATTATATGGATGTGAGTTATGGAATTCCTACTCAAAGGATGACATTCAACGACTTGAAACATCTCAAAATACATGCTTGAAGGTTATACAGAATGTGCCAAGATGGTCGAGCACAGCATTTACTCGCTGTAGCATAAATATTGACAGCATGGAAACTCAAATAGACTATAAGAAATTACAGTTCTTCGGACAATTGTGTAGGCTACCGAGTAAGTTCCTAGCGAAGACCATATTCGTTCATCGTCTAACACGATTTTGTAATGGAGGTTGCCAATACTCCGGTTTTATTCCTGACTTGTACCGCGTATTGTGTAAATACTCACTGACTAACATCATGTACGATTACATCCAGAGTGGTTACTTTCCGGTGAAAGCATGATGGAAACAAACTTTGAAAAACTGTGTGTTAAATCCAGCCAATCAATGTCAGCTTAACAACATTGGTCTTGACATAAATGAGAAGGTCACTGAATGTGTTCTCAGCGTAGATAGATGTTCGAGTCTCTGGTATGTCTGCAGAAATACACCATCCTTAGCTTCTGTGTGTAGAACTCTTCATCGCTGTCTAACCATGTTTTTGTCAAGAAAATTCACTCGGCAATGTAAGAGGTGTTTACGACATACCATGAACTCCGTTGAACACCAGATATGTTTCTGCTCGGTAAATGCCAGTGAACGCCAACGACTATGGGATACAATGATGAACAGTCTCGGATACGATTGGTTCATCAATTTCATGAAGCTGACACCTATGGGTCAGAGTAGTGTGATTCTGGGGCTCGCCGTGTGTAACGATGAAAGGGCGTTCCTTAATTATGCAATAGTAAGGGCATTTGTTAATCTGATGCGATAATGTTATTATGTGACTATGTATAATATATATATGTAATACTTTGTATATCGGTAAAAAGTATATGAGTGATATTTTTTATTAAAGTTCCGTGAAATAGTTCAGCAACAATATTGTCGATTCTACATTACTTAATAGATCAAAGCGTATGCTCGCAAAATGTATATTATTATCACATTTCACTTAAATCGTCTTAGCTTTGTTAAGGCGGACCAAGTGATTTGTCAGTATCATTTACTTATTCGGCTCTACAGAAATAATGCGCCTTAAATATATTTTACTCTTACGAGTTCACTTATTTAGTGAGTATAAGTCACATTTTTGTCTTTCATTTCGATTTCGTTAAGACTTGAATGTGTCAGGCTCTACTTTACCTTACTTTATTTTATTCTAAGCGAAATATCTAGTTATGAGCCAGTATTCAATTATATTATAATTATTCATATTATACTGAACTCCTTTTTTCTTCTCTTCATTGAAATGTTAATTTAAATAATTATACATCGAGTCTATTCAAGACTGTAATTAATAGTTATTTTGTTAATTTTGCTCCAATACAATGTTTATGTTTTATCTATGATTACCTGTATCTACATACACATGCTTAGTTTTGTTTTCGATTTTTGCTTGTATATATTGTTCTGCTCTCCGTATTTGGAGGAAATAAAAGAATCTATCTATCTATCTATCTATCTATCTATCTATCTATCTATCTATCTATCTATCTATCTATCTATCTATCTATCTATCTATCTATCTATCTATCTATCTATCTATCTATCTATCTATCTATCTATCTATCTATCTATCTATCTATCTATCTATCTATCTATCTATCTATCTATCTATCTATCTATCTATCTATCTATCTATCTATCTATCTATCTATCTATCTATCTATCTATCTATCTATCTATCTATCTATCTATCTATCTATCTATCTATCTATCTATCTATCTATCTATCTATCTATCTATCTATCTATCTATCTATCTATCTATCTATCTATCTATCTATCTATCTATCTATCTATCTATCTATCTATCTATCTATCTATCTATCTATCTATCTATCTATCTATCTATCTATCTATCTATCTATCTATCTATCTATCTATCTATCTATCTATCTATCTATCTATCTATCTATCTATCTATCTATCTATCTATCTATCTATCTATCTATCTATCTATCTATCTATCTATCTATCTATCTATCTATCTATCTATCTATCTATCTATCTATCTATCTATCTATCTATCTATCTATCTATCTATCTATCTATCTATCTATCTATCTATCTATCTATCTATCTATCTATCTATCTATCTATCTATCTATCTATCTATCTATCTATCTATCTATCTATCTATCTATCTATCTATCTATCTATCTATCTATCTATCTATCTATCTATCTATCTATCTATCTATCTATCTATCTATCTATCTATCTATCTATCTATCTATCTATCTATCTATCTATCTATCTATCTATCTATCTATCTATCTATCTATCTATCTATCTATCTATCTATCTATCTATCTATCTATCTATCTATCTATCTATCTATCTATCTATCTATCTATCTATCTATCTATCTATCTATCTATCTATCTATCTATCTATCTATCTATCTATCTATCTATCTATCTATCTATCTATCTATCTATCTATCTATCTATCTATCTATCTATCTATCTATCTATCTATCTATCTATCTATCTATCTATCTATCTATCTATCTATCTATCTATCTATCTATCTATCTATCTATCTATCTATCTATCTATCTATCTATCTATCTATCTATCTATCTATCTATCTATCTATCTATCTATCTATCTATCTATCTATCTATCTATCTATCTATCTATCTATCTATCTATCTATCTATCTATCTATCTATCTATCTATCTATCTATCTATCTATCTATCTATCTATCTATCTATCTATCTATCTATCTATCTATCTATCTATCTATCTATCTATCTATCTATCTATCTATCTATCTATCTATCTATCTATCTATCTATCTATCTATCTATCTATCTATCTATCTATCTATCTATCTATCTATCTATCTATCTATCTATCTATCTATCTATCTATCTATCTATCTATCTATCTATCTATCTATCTATCTATCTATCTATCTATCTATCTATCTATCTATCTATCTATCTATCTATCTATCTATCTATCTATCTATCTATCTATCTATCTATCTATCTATCTATCTATCTATCTATCTATCTATCTATCTATCTATCTATCTATCTATCTATCTATCTATCTATCTATCTATCTATCTATCTATCTATCTATCTATCTATCTATCTATCTATCTATCTATCTATCTATCTATCTATCTATCTATCTATCTATCTATCTATCTATAATATGGCAGTAGCCACGCAAGACACATGTCTATAATATGGTAGTAGCCACGAAAGTCACATGTCTATAATATGGCAGTAGCCACGCAAGACACATGTCTATAATATGGTAGTAGCCACGCAAGACACATGTCTATAATATGGCAGTAGCCACGAAAGTCACATGTCTATACTATGGAAGTAGCCACGCAAGACACATGTCTATAATATGGTAGTAGCCACGAGAGTCACATGTCTATACTATGGTAGTAGCCACGCAAGACACATGTCTATAATATGGTAGTAGCCACGAAAGTCACATGTCTATAATATGGCAGTAGCCACGAAAGTCACATGTCTATAATATGGCAGTAGCCACGAAAGTCACATGTCTATAATATGGCAGTAGCCAAGAAAGTCATATGTCTATAATATGGCAGTAGCCACGCATTTGAAAGTCACATGTGTATAATATGGTAGTAGCCACGCAAGACACATGTCTATAATATGGCAGAAGCCACGAAAGTCACATGTCTATAATATGGCAGTAGCCACGAATTTGAAAGTCACATGTCTATAATATGGCAGTAGCCACGAAAGTCACATGTCTATACTATGGTAGTAGCCACGAAAGTCACATGTCTATAATATGGCAGTAGCCACGAAAGTCACATGTCTATAATATGGCAGTAGCCACGCAAGACACATGTCTATAATATGGTAGTAGCCACGAAAGTCACATGTCTATAATATGGCAGTAGCCACGCAAGACACATGTCTATAATATGGTAGTAGCCACGCAAGACACATGTCTATAATATGGCAGTAGCCACGAAAGTCACATGTCTATACTATGGTAGTAGCCACGCAAGACACATGTCTATAATATGGTAGTAGCCACGAGAGTCACATGTCTATACTATGGTAGTAGCCACGCAAGACACATGTCTATAATATGGTAGTAGCCACGAAAGTCACATGTCTATAATATGGCAGTAGCCACGAAAGTCACATGTCTATAATATGGCAGTAGCCACGAAAGTCACATGTCTATAATATGGTAGTAGCCACGAAAGTCACATGTCTATAATATGGCAGTAGCCACGAAAGTCACAAGTCTATAATATGGCAGTAGCCACGAAAGTAACACGCCTATAATTACAAAATGTATCAAATATGATAGTAGCCACGAAAGTCACATGTCAATAATATTGTAGTAGCCACGAAAGTAACACGCCTATAATTATCAAATATGGCAGTAGCCACGAAAGTCACATATCTGTAATATGGCAGTAGCCACGAAAGTCACATGTCTATACTATGGTAGTAGCCACGAAAGTCACATGTCTATAATATGGTAGTAGCCACGAAAGTCACATGTCTATAATATGGTAGTAGCCACGAAAGTCACATGTCTATACTATGGTAGTAGCCACGAAATTCACATGTCTATACTATGGTAGTAGCCACGAAAGTCACATGTCTATACTATGGTAGTAGCCACGAAAGTCACATGTCTATAATATGGTAGTAGCCACGAAAGTCACATGTCTATACTATGGCAGTAGCCACGAAAGTCACATGTCTATACTATGGCAGTAGCCACGAAAGTCACATGTCTATAATATGGCAGTAGACACGAAAGTAACACGCCTATAATGATTAAATATGATAGTAGCCACGAAATCACAAGTCTATAATATGGCAGTAGCCACGAAAGTCACAAGTCTATAATATGGCAGTAGCCACGAAAGTCACAAGTCTATAATATGGCAGTAGCCACGAAAGTAACACGCCTATAATGATTAAATATGTTAGTAGCCACGAAAGTCACATATCAATAATATGGCAGTAGCCACGAAAGTCACATGTCTGTAATATGACAGTAGCCACGAAAGTCACAAGTCTATAATATTGTAGTAGCCACGAAAGTCACATGTCTGTAATATGGCAGTAGCCACGAAAGTCACAAGTCTATAATATGGCAGTAGCCACGAAGGTCACATGTCTATAATATGGTAGTAGCCACGGAAGTAACACGCCTATAATATGGCAGTAGCCACGAAAGTCACAAGTCTATAATATGGCAGTAGCCACGAAAGTCACATGTCTGTAATATTGTAGTAGCCACGAAAGTAACACGCCTATAATATGGCAGTAGCCACGAAAGTCACAAGTCTATAATATGGCAGTAGCCACGAAAGTCACATGTCTGTAATATTGTAGTAGCCACGAAAGTCACATGTCTTTAATATTGTAGTAGCCACGAAAGTCACATGTCTATAATATGGCAGTAGCCACGAAAGTCACATGTCTGTAATATTGTAGTAGCCACGAAAGTCACATGTCTGTAATATTGTAGTAGCCACGAAAGTCACATGTCTATAATATGGCAGTAGCCACGAAAGTCACATGTCTGTAATTTTGTAGTAGCCACGAAAGTCACATGTCTATAATATGGCAGTAGCCACGAAAGTCACATATCTATAATATGGTAGTAGCCACGAAAGTCACATGTAACTCTACCTTGCTTGGCGACCATTCGAAACAACAGTAGTCTCCCTTCTTTCGAAATGGTAGAAATTAACAGCACGGATTTCCCCTTGATTTCAAAATGGTTGATATTCCGCGAAAATGGCAGTAATTTTTGACATCAGGGGACATTAATCATGTCTAAAATTACATCCATTTTGTAGTAAAGGGACATTACCCTCATTCATAATAGCGGCCATTTTAAAGGAGAGGGCATAATTCTACGTTCTATGCGACCACTCGAAACAAAAGTAGCATCCCTTCTTTCAAAATGGTGGAAAATTACAGCATGGATTACTTCCTCAGATTTCAAAATGGTGGATATTCCGCAAATATATCTGCTTTTTGACATCAGGGGACATCACTCATGTCTTAAATTGCATCCATTTTGAAATAAAGGGACATTACTCTCATTCATAATAGCGGCCATTTTAAAGGGGGGGGGGGGGGGCATAATTCTATGTTCTAGGCGACCATTCGAAACAAGAGAAGCCGCCCTACTTTCAAAATGGCGGAAATTTACAGCATGGATTACTTCCCGGATTTCAAAATGGTTGATAGTCCGCGAAAATGGCAGCCATTTTGACATCAGGGGACATAAATCATGTCTAAAATTGCATCCATTTTGTAATAAAGGGACATTACTCTCATTCATTATAGCGGCCATTTTAAACAGGGCGCATAACTGTACCTTTTAGGCGACCATTCGAAACAAGAGTAGCCTCCCTTCTTTCAAAATGGCGGAAATTAACAGCATGGATTACTCCCCCTGATTTCAAAATGGTGGATAATTCGCGAACATTGTTACCATTTTGTCATCAGGGGACATAAATCATGTCTTAAAAGGCATCCATTTTGAAATAAAGGGACATTACACTCATTCATAAAAGCGGTCATTTAAATGCAGGAGGCATAACTCTACCTTGCTTGGAGACCATTCGAAACAAGAGTACCTCCATTCTTTCAAAATGGCGGAAATTTACAGCATGGATTACCTCCCCTGATTTCAAAATGGTTGATATTCCGCGAAAATGGCAGCCATTTTGACATCAAGGGACATAAATCATGTCTAAAATTGCATCCATTTTGTAATAAAGGGACATTACTCTCATTCATTATAGCGGCCATTTTAAGCAAGGGGCATAACTGTACCTTTTAGGCGACCATTCAAAACAAGAGTAGCCTCCCTTCTTTCAAAATGGCGGAAATTTACAGCATGGATTATTTCCCCTAATCTCAAAATGGTGGATATTCCACGAAAATGGCAGCCATTTTGACATCAGGGGACATAAATCATGTCTAAAATTGCATCAATTTTGTAATAAAGGGACATTACTCTCATTCATTATAGCGGCCATTTTAAGCAAGGGGCATAACTGTACCTTTAAGGCGACCATTCAAAACAAGAGTAGCCTCCCTTCTTTCAAAATGGCGGAAATTTACAGCATGGATTACCTCCCCTGATTTCAAAATGGTTGATATTCCGCATAAATCATGTCTAAAATTGCATCCATTTTGTAATAAAGGGACATTACTCTCATTCATTATAGCGGCCATTTTAAGCAGGGGGCATAACTGTACCTTTTAGGCGACCATTCAAAACAAGAGTAGCCTCCCTTCTTTCAAAATGGTGGAAATTTACAGCACGGATTACTTCCCCCGATTTCAAAATGGTTGATATTCCGCGAAAATGGCAGCCATTTTGACATCAGGGGACATAAATCCTGTCTAAAATTGCATCCATTTTGCAATAAAGGGACATTACTCTCATTCATAATAGCGGCCATTTCTGAGCAGGATGCATAAATCTACCTTGCTTGACGACCATTCGAAACAAGAGTAGCCTCCCTTCTTTCAAAATGGTGGAAATTTACAGCACGGATTACTTCCCTTGATTTCAAAATGGTTGATATTCGGCAGCCATTTTGAAATCAGGGGACATAAATCATGTCTAAAATTGCATCCATTTTGTAATAAAGGGACATTACTCTCATTCATAATAGCGGCCATTTTTAAGCAGGATGCATAACTGCACCTTTTAGGCGACCATTCAAAACAAGAGTAGCCTCCCTTTTTTCAAAATGGTGGAAATTTACAGCACGGATTACTTCCCCCGATTTCAAAATGGTTGATATTCCGCGAAAATGGCAGCCATTTTGACATCAGGGGACATAAATCCTGTCTAAAATTGCATCCATTTTGCAATAAAGGGACATTACTCTCATTCATAATAGCGGCCATTTCTGAGCAGGATGCATAAATCTACCTTGCTTGACGACCATTCGAAACAAGAGTAGCCTCCCTTCTTTCAAAATGGTGGAAATTTACAGCACGGATTACTTCCCCTGATTTCAAAATGGTTGATATTCGGAAGCAATTTTGAAATCAGGGGACATAAATCATGTCTAAAATTGCATCCATTTTGTAATAAAGGGACATTACTCTCATTCATAATAGCGACCATTTTTAAGCAGGATGCATAACTGCACCTTTTAGGCGACCATTCAAAACAAGAGTAGCCTCCCTTCTTTCAAAATGGTGGAAATTTACAGCACGGATTACTTCCCCCGATTTCAAAATGGTTGATATTCCGCGAAAATGGCAGCCATTTTGACATCAGGGGACATAAATCCTGTCTAAAATTGCATCCATTTTGCAATAAAGGGACATTACTCTCATTCATAATAGCGGCCATTTCTGAGCAGGATGCATACATCTACCTTGCTTGACGACCATTCGAAACAAGAGTAGCCTCCCTTCTTTCAAAATGGCGGAAATTTACAGCATGGATTACCTCCCCTGATTTCAAAATGGTTGATATTCCGCATAAATCATGTCTAAAATTGCATCCATTTTTTAATAAAGGGACATTACTCTCATTCATTATAGCGGCCATTTTAAGCAGGGGGCATAACTGTACCTTTTAGGCGACCATTCAAAACAAGAGTAGCCTCCCTTCTTTCAAAATGGTGGAAATTTACAGCACGGATTACTTCCCCCGATTTCAAAATGGTTGATATTCCGCGAAAATGGCAGCCATTTTGACATCAGGGGACATAAATCCTGTCTAAAATTGCATCCATTTTGCAATAAAGGGACATTACTCTCATTCATAATAGCGGCCATTTCTGAGCAGGATGCATAAATCTACCTTGCTTGACGACCATTCGAAACAAGAGTAGCCTCCCTTCTTTCAAAATGGCGGAAATTTACAGCATGGATTACCTCCCCTGATTTCAAAATGGTTGTTATTCCGCATAAATCAGGTCTAAAATTGCATCCATTTTGTAATAAAGGGACATTACTCTCATTCATTATAGCGGCCATTTTAAGCAGGGGGCATAACTGTACCTTTTAGGCGACCATTCAAAACAAGAGTAGCCTCCCTTCTTTCAAAATGGTGGAAATTTACAGCGCGGATTACTTCCCCCGATTTCAAAATGGTTGATATTCCGCGAAAATGGCAGCCATTTTGACATCAGGGGACATAATTCATGTCTAAATTTGCATCCATTTTGTAATAAAGGGACATTACTCTCATTCATTATAGCGGCCATTTTAAGCAGGGGGCATAACTGTACCTTTTAGGCGACCATTCAAAACAAGAGTAGCCTCCCTTCTTTCAAAATGGTGGAAATTTACAGCACGGATTACTTCCCCCGATTTCAAAATGGTTGATATTCCGCGAAAATGGCAGCCATTTTGACATCAGGGGACATAAATCCTGTCTAAAATTGCATCCATTTTGCAATAAAGGGACATTACTCTCATTCATAATAGCGGCCATTTATGAGCAGGATGCATAAATCTACCTTGCTTGACGACCATTCGAAACAAGAGTAGCCTCCCTTCTTTCAAAATGGTGGAAATTTACAGCACGGATTACTTCCCCTGATTTCAAAATGGTTGATATTCGGCAGCCATTTTGAAATCAGGGGACATAAATCATGTCTAAAATTGCATCCATTTTGTAATAAAGGGACATTACTCTCATTCATTATAGCGGCCATTTTAAGCAAGGGGCATAACTGTACCTTTTAGGCGACCATTCAAAACAAGAGTAGCCTCCCTTCTTTCAAAATGGCGGAAATTTACAGCATGGATTATTTCCCCTAATCTCAAAATGGTGGATATTCCACGAAAATGGCAGCCATTTTGACATCAGGGGACATAAATCATGTCTAAAATTGCATCCATTTTGTAATAAAGGGACATTACTCTCTTTCATAATAGCGGCCATTTTTAAGCAGGATGCATAACTCTACCTTACTTGGCGATCATTCAAAACAAGAGTAGCCTCCCTTCTTTCAAAATGGTGGAAATTTACAGCTCGGATTACTTCCCCTGATTTCAAAATGGTTGATATTCGGCAGCCATTTTGTCATCAGGGGACATAAATCATGTCTAAAATTGCATCCATTTTGTAATAAAGGGACGTTACTCTCATTCATAATAGCGGCCATTTTTAAGCAGGATGCACAACTCTACCATGCTTGGCGACCATTCGAAACTAGAGTAGCCTCGCTTCTTTCAAAATGGTGGAAATTTACCGCACGGATTACCTCCCCTGATTTCAAAATGGTTGATATTCCGCGAAAATGGCAGCCATTTTGACATCAGGGGACATAAATCATGTCTAAAATTGCATCCATTTTGTAATAAAGGGACATTACTCTCTTTCATAATAGCGGCCATTTTTAAGCAGGATGCATAACTCTACCTTACTTGGCGATCATTCAAAACAAGAGTAGTCTCCCTTCTTTCAAAATGGTGGAAATTTACAGCTCGGATTACTTCCCCTGATTTCAAAATGGTTGATATTCGGCAGCCATTTTGTCATCAGGGGACATAAATCATGTCTAAAATTGCATCCATTTTGTAATAAAGGGACGTTACTCTCATTCATAATAGCGGCCATTTTTAAGCAGGATGCACAACTCTTCCATGCTTGGCGACCATTCGAAACTAGAGTAGCCTCCTTTCTTTCAAAATGGTGGAAATTAACAGCACGGATTACTTCCCCTGATTTCAAAATGGTTGATATTCCGCGAAAATGGCAGCCATTTTGACATCAGGGGACATAAATCATGTCTAAAATTGCATCCATTTTGTAATAAAGGGACATTACTCTCATTCATAATAGCGGCCATTTTAAGCAGGGAGCAGAACTGTAAGCGACCATTCGAAACAACTGTAGTCTCCCTTCTACACTGCTTAAAATGTGGCAGAACTTCATAGGCGAGTTAGCCCCTTTGACAACTGGGGACGTATGTCTAGCCCTACTTGGCCACCAATACTTGACAATCCATGTATTATCCAATGGCTGCTTCATTTAATCAATGGCAGGCCTTGGTAGTCTTTTGTAACTTGCAACTGACTATCATACTTAACTGCTGTCATCAACTGTGGGTCAATACTTTCAATCATAGAATAAGCCATGTGATCAGTAAAAACTCTTCATCTTATGATGAAGAAAACCAATTAATGGTTTGTATTTGATCTATCAAAAATGTGAACTAAAACCCAAAGATGGTGGAGCAGTTAAGAGAATAGATCAGTCATGGATGTCAGTGGGTGGTAATAGTAAGTAGATAGCAATAAGTAAGACCAACAAGATGCAACAAATTATATCTGGTCACTTCTACGGACCATGGTCCTTTATGGACAAAACAAACATAATATACAAGATTTCACAATGGAAAGTACATAAATTGTCTATTTTCTAACACAAAAGTCTTCTGGTCCATGTTGAAACATAACATTCATGTCTAATATGTCACTTTTTGTTATTTAATAACGTTCAAAAATAAACCATTCATTCTGGATAACCATTCATTCTGGACAGCCATTCATTGACGGGACAAATGCACCAATTTGATGAAGTTGCTTGATGAGATTCATTCCATACCTGAAATATAGAAAAATATGTTCTTAAAACTTTTTTATCAAAATTAGTCCACTTTCATGTCTCAATTTTGTGACAATTAACACAGCTATATCGAAAATATCCTCAAATAACAAAGTGGGTAGGGTTAGGACCTTGTTTATTTGACAATCTTCTGTCCAAATACTAGGTATAATCGGAAATAAATATCAGGTCCTAATGTATCTTCTTATACATGTCAAATTGAAATGGGCTATTTAAGTATTACTTAAAGTTTTGAACCCGATGAATTTGAATGAATGAGGTCCGACTGTAAATTACTATAGCTGTATTTAATTGCTAAGTGTATAAGTATCATGAGAAAAGCAAATGAGCCAAGTCATTGTTGATGCTAAGGCATGATGGGAAAATATGTCTGCTTATTAAAATGCAAGAAACAACCTAGTACAATTATCATTCAAGACAAAATCCAACATTTTTCATCAAAACAACTATAGTTTGGTGATAATATTTAGCTACTTAAATGTCTAACTGACTGACTTGACTTTAATGAATATCTTTCAAATAAATTTTGGAAATTAGTGAACTCAAAGGGGTTCAAACCTATGACCCCTATGACGTCAGCACCTAGCACTGAAGAAACTGCAACCATACCCACTTATGCCACCGAAGAAACCTCAAAAATGGTTATTCAAATGACGCTGATATGGTTGTCGTTAGTTTAGTACATGGTATATACGGTGTGTGTGACATCTTGAGATAATTTTCAGCTACTATTTTACTATAACTATTTTATAGAGAATACATTGTATGTTAATAATTTAAGTTATAAAAGTCATCAATATACATTGTACATTACCTCTGACCATGTCAATGGCATTAGTGTCTACATAGACTGAACTCAAAGGACATTTACAAAAGAACTCATCAAGAATGACTACATGATTACGCGAAACTGCAAATGTCAGTATAAGTACCAACTGTGTGTTAATCTACTAAAGCAATAAATGTTTGTATTCTCGTTCGATAAACCGTTCGGAGGATTTTCCGGTTAACTGGTTTACAAAATAACTGATTATTCCCATCCCTAATTATTCTACTTCATGTATTTACTTTTTAAAGTAAGTCAGTCAATATTTTGGTTAATTAAGCCCCAGTTATTTTTTACTGTAATCTCAGTGGCAAAGAATTTATCAAATTTTGTGTTAATTTTCTCTATTATTATTTTTCCCCATCATTTTGTACAAGAAAAAATTCTGATAATAAACTTATTTCTGTATTTTTAGCTTTTGCTTTAATTTTAGTGCGAATCTGCAATCCATCAATGCCCACTGCCAGAGATTATAAACTTGAGATCAGTTGCTGTACTCAAAGCTTCTTTTAAGTCACAACTTATTTTGTCAAATACTGGTAGATATTTTGTTAAATGTTTCAGTAACTTTTTAGGTTATGTTATATGGCAATTACTGCATGATCAATTATAAAACAACATAATTAATCTAAGAAAACACACAAAACAAGATTTGAAATCAATCTCAAGAATTATAACCTCAGACAAAGAAGTTCATTTGAAATATTTCACTATTATTTCACTATTATTTGTCACTAATTTGATACTCCTGACCCTGATTTCTCGAGAATACTCAAATATACTAAAATACGAAGTTTAAAATATCAGGAAATTTAATAATTTACTAATAATTGTATTCATCAATATTTTTGTATGAACAATTAATTTTATCACAATGCCATGATATTATATTTTTGTTACAATGTGCATTTATTTTTATAAAATTATTCAATTGAAACTCTACTGGACATAAAGTGGTAAATGTATGTTGATATTATTTATTATTGTGAAATTATTAAAATGTGGAATCTGAATATATGTTTTTAAATATAAAATAAATTTATTCAACTTCGAAGTGTTTGTTCGCTTTGTAATATTATATTATTAAATATGTGCAATGTCTTACTTTGGATTTTGGTTTTCAAGAACATGCATATTGAATGCCAAAGGTTTTGTAAAATAGATTGATAGTCCAAAATATTTTAATGATGCTAAACTTAATTATGATTCATTCGGTAACTGATTAAAAAATCCAATTCATAAAGGGACATACATCTGCACAGAAATCCACATTTTGTTCTATAACATTTTCTACTATTTTTTCCCCCATTTTTTTTATTTTCACTGGCCTATATGATACAGAAAATCAATTGTCAATGTTCAGATTTCTTCAGATTAAGATGTGCTTAATTAGTGAGGTGTGATAATTTTCACCTGAATGCATCAAATGAAAGAAAAATATGATATTTATTCTTTGATGGTATGTCTTCATTTGGCTACAAAAACCAAAACCAGTTATAATTCCACAATTTTGTGAAATACTGGCAGACTTAAATACCAACCCAAGTATTTCAAACTTTTGATGTTCAGAATACAATTCTTTCATTTATTAATTCACTTCACAATTATTCAATGTTCTGAAGTTTTATTGACCGACTGACCCACTGACTGACTATGGAAAGTATACCAGTAAGTATTAATGATTCAAAAGGAATAGTTTGCTCTACATTTCATAAGGCTTTTGCTTAGTATTTGGTATATTCTACTGCCCATGTTTTATTCTGACAACATCATGAAGTTAATTTAACATACTGTGATATTATTAAAGTGGCATTACAAATTGTATGTAAATTAATGTATTTAACATAACTTTTGTCAGGAATTTAGTATGGAATGATATTCTTGTCAATGAAAATATTTTTTATTTTGCTGAATTTGTCATAATTTGCAATAAACTAGCCATTTAACTTCCAACTCGTAATAAAATATTCGTTTTTGGTAAAAAAAGTATAAGTATTTGACCTTAGAAAGCCTGTTTTCTTTGAAGTGATGTCTAATGTTGGAAAATGTTCATGAATGATCTTGAACAGAATGCAAGTTGTCTCCCTTTAATCAATTATTTGACATTTTGTTCAATATTTTGTATTACCTTATTCAGTAAATCAACATGCAGCAACAACACAACCAAGTACATATACATGGCTTTGTGTAACAATACATGGATCATCATTGTCTTTTGATCCTGAAAAAGAAATCACAGATAAATAAGTTTGTGTCAACTAAAAAAAAAGTTTGAAACTTTACTGAACCACTTCATATAAAACTTTTTATAGGGGTGTCATGTTACGTCTATAGTGTACCATGATATATTGCAATACTTTAGCAGTGCATTGCAATATGTACCATGATATATTGTTTCATTAACCTCATCAATGACTGTAGATTTTTTTCTTACTTTAACAATTTTATTCAACTTCAAGCTCATCAAATGCATTAAATAAATTCAAAAATAAATATGCATAAACCAGAACAAAACAATTATAAATATCATTTAAATTTTTGATTAAATAGGAGTTTTTCATGATGACTAGAAACTTAACAGTAGTGTATCACTCTTATTTCAGGTTATTACTAATACAAACAATTTATTAGATTTTCAATACTTAAAGTATTTAGCCAGTAGTATCTGACTGAAAGCAAAAAAGCAAATTTCATACGCCACTGGTACGTTTATTACATATCATGGTACAATTCAGTTTGGCTGCTTATTGCAATACAATGCATACATACATAGCAGTATATCGTGACACCCCTATTACATCAAGTGGTGTCTTGACCTTGCAGTCACTGCAACCTACACTATGAGTGGTAGAAGAGGTCAACCAAATTTGAAAGTTTAACTGACATGCTTATTGTTTTAATACTTTACATCATTAAGATTTAAATCAATAAATCAGCATATTGTTCATTTTATATCTGACAAATAACAATTGAGCGCCGCTGTACGATTTCCAACCTCTTCTTTAGGGGACGTCATTTCCAGATAACGTCACATGTGACGACACCATGTACTGACAGTAAGCAATATTTGCCCCATATGGAACTATAATGAAAACGAAGTGAATAAATATGGAGTCACATGTTGCGTTTTCTTGAAAAGACGTCACTTACAGAAGAGGTTGTAAATCACACAGCAGCGCTCAATTGTTAATGCCAGTCATTGACTTTAATGGCGCGCCACCATAGGACGTCGCCTTGTGTCTTTTTTTATTGTTGTTTGATGATTAACAGACATTGATGTCACTTTATGTATGAGCCCCCTATACGATTTCCAACCTCTTCTGTAAGTGACATCATTTCCAGAAAACGTCACAAGTGATGTCACTATTTGTGAGCAGGAAACAATGTTTACTCCATATGGTCACTTCATTTTCATTATAGTTCCATATGGGGCAAATATTGCTTACTGTCAGTATAAGGTGATGTCACATGTGACGTTTTCTGAAAATGACGTCGCTTATAGAAGAGGTTTGAAATTGTACAGCGTTACTCATATGTTGTTGTTTAAATGCTAGCTTGAATTTATTAAATTGCTTTAGTGATTTTGAATGATGCACCATAGTGGGTGCAACATTTTTAGTTACTGTTAACAGTGTTATTTATATCATATATTACATTAAAGTTTCGTATAAGTCATCTTCATAATATACAATATAGTAACTACAAGAATGCAGTTTGTGTGTAAATCTAGTTCCATCTATTAGTAGTTACATTTTCATAGAAGTACACTTAGCAAAAGTTATAAGTACTCCGATTTCATATTTAGGATATTGTTACTAAATATGAATATATCCAATAGAAATTTCACACACAGAAAGACCAATATTATTATCTGTAATGCTTCTACTAATTATCAGCACAAAATACAGCCGATTGATTGAAATCAAGCCAATTACATAACACCGCACCGAAATAAAAAATCTCAGATTAATTGAATTGGTCATTACTGATTGTGACCGCCTTTTGCCTGGACATAATGAATTAACAAATAGAAATTATTCTGGGAAATATTTTACACTTCTGTTAATATCGCCTGGGGCCTGTTCTGCGGTGAGGTAACTCATCATGGACACGATTTTTTAAGATTTTGACTGGCAACCATTACCCAGTCAAATGCGGCGATCTCACACGATAATGACCGATTGAGTTAATATGTGACTTTTCATTTCTGTGTGGTGGTTATAATTGGCTTGATTTCAATTAATTTGCTATATTTTGCGCTTAAATTCAGTTATGATGTTTGGAATGGTAAAGACCAATAGCAGAGTTTATGATTTTTAGAATGGTTAAGACCAATAGCAGAGTTTATGATTTTTAGAATGGTTAAGACTGATAGCAGAGTTTATGATGATGCTAGAATGGTTAAGACTGATAGCAGAGTTTATGATGATGTTTAGAATGGTTAAGACTGATAGCAGAGTTTATGATGATGTTTAGAATGGTTAAGACTGATAGCAGAGTTTATGATGATGTTTAGAATGGTTAAGATCTATAGCAGAGTTTATGATGTTTAGAATGGTTAAGACCTATAGCAGAGTTTATGATGTTTAGAATGGTTAAGACATATAGCAGAGTATATGATGTTTAGAATGGTTAAGACCTATAGCAGAGTTTATGATGTTAAGAATGGTTAAGACCTATAGCAGAGTTTATGATGTTTAGAATGGTTAAGACATATAGCAGAGTATATGATGTTTAGAATGGTTAAGACCTATAGCAGAGTTTATGATGTTTAGAATGGTTAAGACCTATAGCAGAGTTTATGATGTTTAGAATGGTTAAGACATATAGCAGAGTATATGATGTTTAGAATGGTTAAGACCTATAGCAGAGTTTATGATGTTTAGGATGGTTAAGACCTATAGCAGAGTTTATGATGTTTAGAATGGTTAAGACATATAGCAGAGTTTATGATGTTCATATTGGTTAAGACCTATAGCAGAGTTTATGATGTTTAGAATGGTTAAGACCTATAGCAGAGTTTATGATGTTCAGAATGGTTAAGACCTATAGCAGAGTTTATGATGTTTAGAATGGTTAAGACCTATAGCAGAGTATATGATGTTTAGAATGGTTAAGACATATAGCAGAGTTTATGATGTTTTGAATGGTTAAGACATATAGCAGAGTTTATGATGTTTAGAATGGTTAAGACCTATAGCAGAGTTTATGATGTTTAGAATGGTTAAGACATATAGCAGAGTATATGATGTTTAGAATGGTTAAGACATATAGCAGAGTTTATGATGTTTAGAATGGTTAAGACATATAGCGGAGTATATGATGTTTAGAATGGTTAAGACATATAGCAAAGTTTATGATGTTTAGAATGGTTAAGACCTATAGCAGAGTTTATGATGTTTAGAATGGTTAAGACATATAGCAGAGTATATGATGTTTAGAATGGTTAAGACATATAGCAAAGTTTATGATGTTTAGCACAATTAAATTAAGTAAGGAGTTCACATTTTTATTGAAAAAGAACTAGCTACTTGATGGCCAAAGTGCGTGCAATGGCAAATAAAGTCAAATCAAATATTGAGGCATGGGGTAATTAAATTCCACAAGATACCAAAATGAAGCATGAATTAAATAGAATTAATGTATGTTTCGGTGCAAGATGGAAAATATTTCACCTACTCAACTCCTGAAAATATTGCATTGGCTGCTTACTTGGTGCAATAACTTTCGATCTTACTCCCAAACATACAAATATCCTCTATTTATTAATGTGAAATGGTATCCATATGCTTAAAGGTATGTGCCTAACACCAATACAGCTTTGTCACAGATTTACAACTTAATTCATCAGTATTAGTTGTTTATATGTAGAATTCTGTGACAGTTTTATTTAACTCACCATGAAATGCATCCCAGGATCTCCACCAGACATGTTTCTCAACATTATGACCTGCAGATACACCAACAATTAATGAATGTAGACCTGAAATTAAAGGAGTAAATTTGTAAATTTTGGCGTGCAGACGTCTCCAACATTTATAACATAACATACAAAGTAGAGTGGTAATAATTTCGATAACACTCTTGTGCGTGACATCACAACAAAACAATCAAGACAAAGGTGCACTCAAATGATGATGACATTGTTAAATATTTGTTCTGTACCAAGTATGACAATTTCTTTCATTGGAAATTAAGGATGTCAACGAATACCAAAATTGGTATCCGGATACTCGGAACGCCATCCGAACGAATATCCGGATACTCGGAACAAAAATTATCGAAATGTTAACGATTTGCTTGTAATGTCACATAATTTCGCGACTTAAATCATCTATTTGCACCAAACAAACTTACTGTGCATGCAGTCAGCTAGGTTCCAGTTCATTGAATTTCCGAAGTTATCGAAATATTTAATGTGTACTCTGAGTTTAAAATCGTTAATATTTGATTTCTTATAACAGTTTTATCTGATTTTGAGAGCATGTGTTCATAAAGGTAGGTAACTCCGTGTGATTGTGTACTTTCGTTTTGACAAACTCTTGCGCAGTGATCTCCCTTTGTTTTGGTGTGAGCCTTGATTAATGTTTACACAAGAATTCCAAATGTTATCAATAAAATACAGATTTGCTCACTCTAACAAGTTTAGCTTATTCACTAAAGACATCATTATGTAGTGAACAGACGAAACTTGTAGATTGATGAAATTTGTAATTTTGAGAGATATTTGCGAACTCATGTGATGTTAAATCTCCAGGTACGTAGTACTAACTGATGATGATTCCTTGTGTCGTGTTCAAAGCATGATTAATGATATGATGTATCCACTTGAGATGGAGTTTGCTTTTACGTATCAAGCCTGTTCTGTAGAACAACTGGTACATACTGTTTGCTTGTATTTTTGCGGTAGATCTAATTGTGTACCATACGGTATAAATTTGTAAGTACCGCAAACTTACAAACAAACAGATTATGTATTACTCAACTAAAGACAATGAAGAAACTCTTAAACTGCAGCTTTATCTTTTAATTGCATGCATACTAATTAAATAACGAAAAACAACAACATATAAAACATACAACAGATAGACAGAACATGAAACATTAAATATTTACATGGTACGGACAAATCACAAAACAATATTTACATGGTACGGACAAATCACAAAACAATATTTACATGGTACGGACAAATCACAAAACAATATTTACATGGTACGGACACATCACAAAATAAATGAAAATATGTACAACACGAAATCACTCCTCAACACTGTATCTGACCATTTCAATGTTCATTAAATCCACATTTAAACCTCTGTTACTGACACTTTGTTCTTGTTCAAGAAAATGATATTGTCAACTAAATCACTGGAAAGTCGGTTTCGCAGTTTGTTAATTAAGAGTCCAGTAGCAGAAAAAATCCGTTCTGATGGCACAGAGGTAGCAGGGACTGAAAGGACTCTTTTTGCGATAACAGCAATTTTCGGAAACCTGTGTTCATTGTTTTTCCACCACACTAACGCATCAATATCATGCGAAACCTTTTCCGAAATGTAACTCATGACCTCGTCACAATTATCTTGTTCTGCTGTATCAAACATCAAAAAGTCCAATTTCCGTCTTTTGGGCTGTTGTACGCATTCACTATCACGTGGTGGCATTCTTAACGGTATTTCATCAATCCTGTTCTCCAACATGTCACGAGTGGCCTTACGTTGTTCAGAAGTCAGGAAAGGAAGTCGTTTATACTTGGGGTCCAGTAGGGAAGCTAACATAGGCACTGACGAAGCACATTCCTGAGAGTAAGGGTTAAACCGCTTGATTAGTTCAGAGCGGATACTATCCTTCACCTTCATAATAAGTCCACTATCTCCATCCTTGACTTTTAAACATCCCTGAACTAATCCAAACACTATAGGGTAAATTTCCGAACATGAAACAAGTTGCTCAGTGGACATATAGGTCGTAACATCCTTCAACACTTTAAGAACCTCACATAAATCGCTAACGATTTCCCACTCATGCTGTTTCAATAACAGAACGGAATCACTTTTGCTCGTGAAGTTAGAATCCAACATGATGTCAGTTAACACACGACGTTGCTCGTACAGACGCTCCATCATAAGGTAAGTCGAATTCCATCTCGTTACAACATCCTGTATCAGTTCATGCTGTTTAGATCCAAGTAGTAACTGTCTATTTCTCATTTCAGCTGAAAGTGTAGTAGAATGTTTAAAATGTCCCACGAGTTTACGACACCTTGCCACTGTCTTACTCACATTCTGTAATTCAAGTGCAGGTTTTATACACAACTGCAACGTATGTCCAAAGCACCCTAAATCACTCCATTCATCACACATACGCCCAGCACACTCCATGTTTCTTGCGTTATCGTGGACACAAGTCTCTACTTTACCGGTTAATCCAAACTCAGATATACAATCTTGAAGTTTCTGAGCGAGATTCACACCCGTGTGTCTCTCCGGCATAGCTCGTGTTAGCAACACATTGCTATTCATGAGCCAATCTTTGTCTATATGGTGTTCCGTCACTGTAATGTAACTTTCGGTTGCATTTGAGGTCCAAGTATCCGTTGTAATTGCAACAGAAGAAACTGACTCTAGAGAAGATATTAATAATTCCCGTTCACTTTCATATCTTGATGTTATCCTAGAACGAATAGTATTCCGTGAAGGAACTTTATACACGGGTATCACAGTTTCCATCAAACTTAAAAAACCAGCACCTTCCACTACACTTAACGGCATGTAATCCATAACAACCATATTTGTGATCGACTGTGTGATCCTTTCACTCTCTGACGATGACACTTTTTTCGGCGTAGAGACAAATGATGTAATAGAAGCCTGTTTCTTAGCATCACTGGTTGGAGTACTTTGACAATTTTGATTATTTTCCACTGATGGGTGCTTGGCACGTAAATGGTTCCTCAAGTTGGTAGTGCCCCCAGAATAGGCAAGTGAAGTCTCACACAAACTACATTTTGCTGACTTGCGGTCATCCGCCCTCGTGAAGAACTTCCAAATATTAGATTGTAGACTCGGAGGCATGATGATTTAGGATATTTTAAACTTATTGTTATTATATAGCAGTGATATATAGCAGAAAGTTAATGACTAACTGATGATATTACAGCAGTGTTGTCAGTTTTATTTTCAATCATAACCAATTGGTAATCTTGATACAAATGAGTAATATTTAATTGCTATTGGGCGTTGCGTGATCTGGACCAATAATATACGTCAATATATAACACTTGTTTGTTACAAGGGGATTGTATTTGTAGAATAAACCATACTTCAAAGCAGCATAAAATTAATAATAGCAGCCCGTGAGCAAAGAGTGTTTGTAACATGCGGCGTAAGACTAACGCTCAATTTGTAACCCCCTTCCCCACCTACTACAATTAACACGAAAATCGATGTAATTAATTCCAATAGTGTCACCCTTAATGAGGTATAATTAAACATGTTTGTAAAAACAACAACACCAACCAGAGAACTTTTTTATACAATTTTATTTACTCGTATCTTTAATTGGTTTTAGTCCCGTGAAAAACATACTTTAATATACGCCGCAGTGATTATCACGCTTTAGGGTATCTCACAAAGACACCGATGTGCAAAGAAGACCATAAACAATATGACACACGGTATCGAATTGATTCTATTGTTATAGGTGTTAAAATAAATTGTTGGTCGTTAAAGATACTGAGAGTCAAATATTTCGTAATTTTAAACGAGTATCCGAATGCCAAATTGTGATTCGGATACTCGGAACGGAATGCGGATATCCGGATATCCGGATACTCGTTGACATCCTTATTGGAAATTATTGTCTTCGAATACAATATGTGATATAATTATTTAAACTTGTATCATGTGGGCTGGTGTATAGGAACATGAAAAGGGCAGATAACAACGTGGTCATTTAGGGCTGGTGGTCACTACAGCAGATTCGACTGTATTTCACATGATTTAAACATGAATGAATTCATTTACAGTTTATTATACAAAATGTCATTTGTTTATTCCCATAACTTTACAGACAATCTATATTTTCACACTTTGCAGGCAATTTTCCCCTTAAGCATTTACTTCAAATTACTTGAATGTTTGTGACGTCATTTATGACATGTAGTAGTTTAGAAACTATTCTATAAAAAGTTTTAAGAAAATTCAATAAAAGAACAAACAAATTTAATGGATTGTTATACCTCATCAACCAATTTAGGCATACCCAGTTTTCAATGCCTTTTAGCTGGCTTATTGAAGTGGATTGTCTCCCTTGAAAATCAATATAAAGTTTCCAGCTCTACCAGTTTTGATCAATAGATTATACAGCTTTATCTTATTACTAGAATAGTTTAACAGTTTTGACAGTATTCTTGCAATTTCCTCTCTTTTATTTAGTGTAAAAATGTTCTTACTTCCAGTTTCACCTTTTATCACATAGACCATTTAGTAGGAAAAATCCCTAAAATTGACATTTTCCAAAAGTTTAGGGGCCGATTAATCATATACACCAAAAAGTGAAAGCATGTTATCAGTTAACAGGGGTTCCACTAGGTGCTGAATCTCAAGGGTCATTTTGATAATTTCTTACTGGATTTTACCATTTTATAGCTAAATTACCTATAATTTAGAGAACATTGACCCATCAGCCAGAATCTTGAGGGTCAAAATGTGGCTTTTAAAGAAATTACAGGGGTCAAAGGGTCAATTCAAGGGTCAAACAGAACCCCTGAGTTAAGCTCGCAACATATATTCTTGATTAAATGAACAATATCATGATGCTTTTATAATTTTAACTAATTAATTGCTTCTTTAAATTTATTTACATATAAAATCTCAATTTACTTTCATTATAAAAGTCAATCTTCTTGTCTGGTGTGTTGTAGTTGTTGTTGTTGTTGTAACTACCATGCACGGTGTTAACTTGCATGTCAGTTTGTACTGATTAATTTTAAATATTTATATGAACCATTTTATATGATTTAGAACTGTTCTTGTTATGATGGACCTACCGAATTCCTATTGAATACTAGAGGTGAAATGTGTTCAAACGGTGATAAATCAAATCTGTTTTGTGTGCAAACAAAAGTTTCAATGCAGATCTAACTTTCTACTTTATGACATCTGATGTTGTGTTTCTTTGATTTTTTTTCCTCATTACCATTTTAAAGTTTTTCATGGTCACTTTTGTACATTAAAATACAAAGCGTCTAAAACAATATATTTGAAATAGAGATAAACTTTCAAAAAGAGGTGAGATACTGTGTTCACAGATATGCTAGAGTTCAAAATGTGTACTTTTGATGGCATTTTAAGCTTTAGTTGGGATTGTCTTTCCTGATAGCCTTTTTTTAACAATTTTTGTTGAGGATAGTCAGTTTTTTTTAAATTTCGAATACACAAAATATTGCAGTGTACGCTTTAATGATATCCAATAGCACACAGAGCATGGAATCTGATTTACCAGGTAAGTGATAAATCTGGATGCAGTGAATACATTTCTTTTATAGAACAGCCTCAAAATGAAATATTATATTGGGTGACAGTATGCAGCTTGGGGTTTTAACCTGTAAAGATGTGAACTTTAAATGATACTGTTCAACTATACACCTAAAATCGGTCCCTGTATTTGTATACATTGATATAAAATAATTGATATATGAATGTACATGTATATATTATATAATTATAGTCATTTCCTTTTTGTCATGTGACACTCTGTATTCAATGAATGTAAAATGTATTATTGCTAATGCTGCCCTATTCGGGCCTTATACAGAATCTGTAAATAAACTTGAAACTTGAACTTGAAACTTGAGTAGAATATTCTTAACTAACATATACATTTATTATAATTTTTTCCAGTCTCCATGTACTTTTAGCATTTCACTTGCAGACAAATGAACATATACATGTACAGTATTCTTTAATTAATTTTGAGATTTGTTGTTATTCTCATGAGTTTGTTCTCAGTTTCTCATATTTCGGCTGTACTCAATATCTTCAGTATTTAATATGTTACACTATTTCTTTTCTATTCATTACATTTTATTTAGACATTTAATTAGGATTATTAAAATTGTAGCTATTTGTAGGTAAGCCGAGATTTATTTGGAGTAACAGTAGTACTTCTCAAACTGTCACAAACTGGACATTAAAGAATAAACATTGTATTTAATACAAAATCTTGTCATATGTTTTATGCTGTTATTTAGGACACCTGCACACATGCTATTTTAAATAATGCACATAAAGTTAACAGGTGCCTAACCTGAGAATGCTTCATAATAGTACTTTTATACAATTCAATATATGTATGTCTCTGTAAGGTTACCTTAAGCTATATTTACAATACAAACATCCTTTTGTGCATTTTACAAAGCAGCTTGTTTGGGAGGTGGATGGGATGTGCTTCCATGAAGTGGACTCGAAAACAGGACGCTGCTTTGAAAAATGTGCATGTTGATGATAAACTAGTGATACATGCAGATATCACATACAGTGGGTGTAGCTGCCATTACACACAATATGCCCGATCGTACAATTCGTCATCGGAATAAAAAAATATGTGATGCTAAAATTAAACTAGAAACGTGTCCATAGGACACAGATGCTCCCACTTGCAGCCTTTGTCACAAAAGCATATGCTATTTAGTTTGCTCATAGTTTGTAAATGGGTAACAAAATTACCAAATGACCTACTGTACTGATTATGGTGATAAGTCAAGGGTCATAACTTTGCACTTACTAGGCGTAATCATGCATGAAAGCCTAGGTGCACAATTATACATGCTTGTGAACATTCCTGTAAAGTTTTATGACTCGGGGTCCTATACTTTTGGAGATACACGACATACAAGATTGCATACTCTGTATCCTATATTTTAAATAAGTCAATGGTCATAACTTTGCACTTACTGGATGGAGCCATACATTAAACCCCAGGTGCACAACTACACATGCTGGTGAATATTCCTGTACAGTTTTGTGAGTGTAGCTGATATACTGTTGGAGATATGCGCGACTTAATATTGAACGCTCTGTATGCTATATTTTAACTAAGTCAAGTTTGCACTTACTGGGCTTACCCAAACATGGATCCCCAGGTGCAAAATAACGCATGTTTGTGAACATTCCTGTAAAGTTTTATGAATCTGGCTCATATGCTTTTTGAAATATGCCCGCCACAAGATTGCATACTCTGTAGGCTATATTATAACTAAGTCAAGGGCCATAACTTTGCACTTACTGGGCACTGCCAAACATGAAACCCCAGGTGCACAACAACACATGCTGGTGAACATTCCTGTAAAGTTAAATGACTTTGGCTCATATTCTTTTGGAGATATGAGTGAAACAAGAAGACAGAAGGGCGGACGTACAGATGGACAAGGGTAAATCTATATGCCCCCTACAGAGTGGGGGCATAATAAAACTACGGGGGAAATGGGTGAAGCATTTGCAGGCCTTATATTTTGAATTCATGAGACGATAACATCTCAAAAAGTATAATAGAAAGAGCCTTATTTACCTTATATGTTAACAAACGCTTTTTAGTACATGCAGTATACAAGGTGAGTTAAACAAGCCTCAATTCTGCTATACAAATAGGTTTCTCTTCTCTCCCATGGAAACAACACCCCTTTGAACCCCAATTGTGTGTACACCCCCAAAAGGCCTAGCTTCGCCCCTGGTATGTGCATTTCTACAGTATTCTGTTAACAATGAAGATATTGCAAAAATACTCACCAATCGAGGTGTTTTTCGTCCTAAATAACACATTGGGATACATTATGCACACCTGATGATGATGTACATTTCTACCCTGGAAAATAATTGAACAAACTGCATTAGCCTTTTAAAAAACATACAGACAAATGACAGCTAGGAAAAAAATCCATGACATTTTCTGCATCAGTTATCTACAAGGTTAGATGACCTAACCAGTGTTTTTGGTAGGCAATTCCTTCCTTATTATATCTCAATCCAAACAATTTTAACTATGCTCTTTCATAAAATTACTCACACACAAAATCTCAGACCATTTGAAATTGGTTGGATGGACTATGTAAAATGCAAGTATTTGCATATCAAAACATTTTAACATGCTGTAATTAGCCAATCAGATTGTAAATGTTGATCTCAAGTAATTTTGTGAAATTTTAAAACTCTTGTGATTCAAAATTACAAAATAAAAGAAGGCAAACTGTCACAAAATAAGCCCATCATAAGTCAGAGCTCAGCATTAAAACAAGACAAATTTTAGGTAGTTTCTAAAATCAAAGGATGATAACTCCCGAGTGACTTAAGCGATATGGCTGGTTATCGAACTTGGCCGAGATATTATGCCCACAAACATTTTTTTCAAACGGGCGTATTAAAATGGCATACACACTGGCAGGTTATTAGCACTTAAATGACTATCATATTGGTTAGAAGTTTACACCAGTATATAGATTAAATGAGGCGGGAAGCTGTTTGGTGACGTTATTGCTGTCACAGGATGCAGACATCGTGTTTTTTAATGCTTTGATCTACAATAAATAGGGTCTGAGCCATAATTACATTAGAAAAAGAGGTATACTGAATTTTTATATAGTTTTCCAGTATTTTTTTTTAATATTTGCCTGCAAATAGACATTTTCCTCTGAAAGAACTAAACAATGCTTAAGACAACAATGTAAACAAACGTGCAACGAAAACTAGGACAGTAATCAGACATTACTGGTTTCATCTGGTGATCAGTACGCACTGATAATCACTGTCAAGGCTATATTTTCACTTGGACCAGTTTTACTCAGAATTTTTTTCATGATTTTACCATAAGCCGATATTTATCATTCAGTCAGTAATAGTCTTTTAACAATATGCAGCTAATATATACCTAGATAATTGCATTCATTTTATTTTGTGACTTTTGCCTGGTGTGATAAATGGACAGATTGTCAATTCAAGACAAGAACAACAACAACCGCACAGTTGTGTTTAAAATCCTGTCATCCATACTTGGAATTGTTTAAAATCATGTTATTATACGCCCGGACTTTACCAGACTTATACATTTTGCCAAAGTTTTATAAAGATGGGAACAATGTGGACTCTAGAAAGAAAACAAGACTAAAAGTGCAAACATACTGTAATATGACATATTTTGATAACACTCTAGACTTGCAAGTACGATCTGGTCCAAATCAAACTTGCCCATAGATCTTACAGGTATGCACATTCTGTTTAAATATGATTAGGACTTGTGGAGAAATGGAAGAGCTAGAGTGTAAACATGGTTGTATATGGCATTTTATATAATACAAGGGCCATAACTCTGGATCTAGTAGACTGATTTGGCCCATAATTGAAACTGTCCAAGAACTGATGGCCATACATACAATTACATTGTATCCATGTTTGATTCTAGAGTGTAAACAATTAAATAGCAGATGACAGATGTACTGACAGCCAAAGATCCAAATTGCTCACCATTGAGCACTTTGTGCTGTAAAACAGCAAGAAAACTGCCATGTTGCAATTTGGTTAAGGGTCTGATCCTTTCTGGCCAAATTCAACTATTATTGTAAGTAAGTGTAGAAAATATTATAAAAAATTATTTACCTGCTATCTAAGGTCTCTGATTCCCAACTAAACAATTTGTCCATCATTCCGCACCAAACACCCACATTGTTGATATTCAGGTGCATGGATGTAGTACATGGACAAAATAAACCAAAACATGTTTTAAGCAATACATATAAACCAAGAGACTGTGTGAGTGTCTGCTTCATTCCGTAATCTAAATAAGGAATAACATTAATAAAAATAATATACAGGTGTAATATTTAAGATATTCTTATCTAAATGATTAATATATTAGTTATATACAATTTTTTTATATCTACACTACTGATAACTTAACATATTGATATCTACACTACAAGCTTCACAACCAAACCCAAAACACTGACAGCCACATGGAACCATCTTGGTAAGAGAACTTATAGACAAAGCGTTTTCCGAAGGGATGTATTGGTCATTGTCAAAAGATATATGGAGTGGACCATTGGGTTACAACCATGTCACATTACCACAGGTGGAAACTGTATCAGCATAAACAAGTGAATCATATGCATCAGTTGAATGGACAACACATCAAAAAAGAAAGATGTTCATACAGCAAGGATATGTGAGATCTGTATTTTATATACAAAAACACAATGGAGAAGGGATAAAGGGAGAGCACACTGGAAGGGATTACGGGACAGAACTTGTGTCAATAAACAAAAAAAATGTCATTCACAAATAACACAGAGGCCAACAGAAAAACCTCCTATCAAGAAAGATACACACATACAGTAATCTGATCATTCATCAGAATTATACAAGTATGTTCATGATATCAATTAACAACAAAAATGCAATATTAATACAAACTCCTAAATGAGGCTAGAGGACTTACGACTTCTCTGCCTAACCTTGTATCCTGGAAATGACCATATGACCCTTAATCACAACCTTAAAGTAAACCTAAATCCCTAAAACATTAAGACCCTGAACCTTAAATAATTTAAGAAAAGTAAATGAAAAGTTGAAGAGTCGTTGATTGTTGATACATAATCTGAGGTTAAAATCAAGGTGCAAAATTGAAATTGTCTAACAGCCTATTTATAAACAAGCAGATAGACCAGTTTCGCTTCCACCCCTCAATTTTCCTAAGGGAAACAGAGTTTGCATTGAACATGACCTTATTTAAATTGAATAGTTGAAAGGATACATTATGGCCACTTCAGACCATAACCGCTCCTTTATGCAAGAATAAGATATATGCAGATGAAGTATTTGGAATAATTTTAATGAAATTTTGATGCAAAAAAGTTCCGAAAAGTTCCTTAACCTAAACCTTAATATGAAATTTTAGTATTAAATAGGTTCAAACGTATCCACTTATAAAACCTACCATGCACTTAAATTGAAATTTTGATGCAAAATAGGTTCCACATGTTTCCTTAAATGAACCCTAATATGCAATTTTGAGTAAAATTAGGTTCCGAAAAGTACCCTAAACCTATCTTAACCCTTATAACTGACATTTTTAATACAACAATAAGTTAATGAAATAGTTATAATATTATTGAAATCCTAAGTGAGGTTATTTGCTGCTTGAAATTTTGAAGCAATAAGTGCAGAATTCCAAAAGGTCCTTAAACCTCATTACCATGTTCAATATGTCTTCATTTAACCAACTTAGCATGAAATTTGGAATAGGGTCTGGCCGAAATGTTGCCATATGATGCAAATCCAGAATACCCTTAAATGACACCTAAACAAAACAATTACACAAGAGAAATAATTACCTAACTCGAAGTTTTGTATCTTAACCTACTTTATGGTAAATTAAAAAATTCTGAGATAAATTGAACTAAAAATGTTATGACTTCAAACTAAAAAGGACAGTTTTTTTGTCAATCAAGAAGTTGTCCTAAAAATGACAGTTGTTTTGTCAATCGAAAAGTTGTCCTTAAAAGGACAGTTTTTGTCCTGAGAAGGACAGTTTTGTGACATTCTATAGAGAGGTGTAAATTTATTTTACACAAAGGCCAAAATTTGAAAGTCCCCAGTCAAGAACAAGATGCTGCCTATTCGAATAGAAAGAACAAATACTATAAAGGACTCACCTATCCAAACAGAGAAATTAGGTTCGAATAGATGTTCAGCCACATTACAGCATTGCCTCACATCCGGACAGGCAGCTCAAAATAAATTGATCTCATTGTCAATGTACATTGTATTTTCAAACTGATTTCAGCTCCCATTTAATAAACAACAGTCTAAGTAAACACCATTTGGACAGTTTTTTGTCAATCAAGAAGTTGTCCTTAAAAGGACAGTTTTTGTCCTGAGAATGACAGTTTTGTGACATTCTATAGAGAGGTGTAAATTTATTTTACACAAAGGCCAAAATTTGAAAGTCCCCAGTCAAGAACAAGACGCTGCCCATTCGAATAGAAAGAACAAATACTATAAAGGACTCACCTATCCAAACAGAGAAATTAGGTTTGAATAGATGTTCAGCCACATTACAGCATTGCCTCACATCCTGACAGGCAGCTCAAAATACACTGATCTCATTGGCAATGTACATTGTGTATTCAATCTGATTTCAGTGTAAATTTATTTTACACAAAGGCTAAAATTTGAAAGTCCCCAGTCAAGAACAAGACGCTGCCTATTCGAATAGAAAAAACAAATACTATAAAGGACTCACCTATCCAAACAGAGAAATTAGGTTTGAATAGATGTTCAGCCACATTACAGCATTGCCTCACATCCTGACAGGCAGCTCAAAATAAACTGATCTCATTGTCAATGTACATTGTGCATTCAATCTGATTTCAGTGTAAATTTATTTTACACAAAGGCTAAAATTTGAAAGTCCCCAGTCAAGAACAAGACGCTGCCTATTCGAATAGAAAGAACAAATACTATAAAGGACTCACCTATCCAAACAGAGAAATTAGGTTTGAATAGATGTTCAGCCACATTACAGCATTGCCTCACATCCTGACAGGCAGCTCAAAATAAACTGATCTCATTGTCAATGTACATTGTGTATTCAATCTGATTTCAGTGTAAATTTATTTTACACAAAGGCTAAAATTTGAAAGTCCCCAGTCAAGAACAAGACGCTGCCTATTCGAATAGAAAGAACAAATACTATAAAGGACTCACCTATCCAAACAGAGAATTTAGGTTTGAATAGATGTTCAGCCACATTACAGCATTGCCTCACATCCTGACAGGCAGCTCAAAATAAATTGATCTCATTGTCAATGTACATTGTGTATTCAATCTGATTTCAGCACCCATTTAATAAACAACAGTCTAAGTAAACACCATTTGGACAGTTTTTTTGTCAATCGAGAAGTTGTCCTAAAAAGGACATTTTTTTGTCAATCGAGAAGTTGTCCTAAAAAGGACAGTTTTTTTGTCAATAGAGAAGTTGTCCTTAAAAGGACAGTTTTTTGTCAATCGAGAAGTTGTCCTTAAAAGGACAGTTTTTTGTCAATCGAGAGGTTGTCCTAGAAAGGACAGTTTTTGTCCTGAGAAGGACAGTTTTGTGACATTCTATAGAGAGGTGTAAATTTATTTTACACAAAGGCCAAAATTTGAAAGTCCCCAGTCAATAGAGTATTCGAATAGAAAGAAGAAATACTAAGAATACAAAGAAATCAAAACTATACCACAGAACTAAACCATAAACCAATCAACAGTTCTTAAAACTCAATACAATAGTACACAATCCTAACACTACAGTTATCTACAGATATACTAACTCTAAATGTTGAGGGGTGAAAGCGAAACCAGTCTTTCTGTATTGTAAGATACAAGATTGATTTCGCTTTCATTCACTCACATTATTGCTCAGGAGGCAGGGGGCGCAACTCCCTTCAGATTCTTCTCAGTGTATTTTAGAAAGCATACTATAATATCATAAAATATTATTGTGTCAAAATTGAAGAACTGCCTTAACCTTGCATATTTGTTATACCAGATAAAATAAACTAACAGTTTCAATTGTAGTACTATTCATGGTAACTGTAATATTTTATTTTTCAATTGCATTCTTATATCATGACTTCTAAATAAAATGTAATGACTTCAAACTCACAAGTTCCAGGGAAATCACATTCCGGCAGCCAATTTATTCTGATTGGATGATAACCATTGAACATCAAAACTTCTCATTCACACAGAACCTAAAAATATATACACACGAAATTCTAAATAATTCCACCAAAAGAAGTAACAATGCAAGGTAGACTGGTTGCATTTAGGTAATATTGAACATGTTATAACAGTATTCAATAATACAGCATTCAGTTGACCATACAAGTTCTGGGTTGCCTACCAGTACTAACCACTGTTGTTCTTCTGCAATGAACCACTAACTTCCCAGCATGTATTAGAGGTATAGTATTAATGACCTCAAACAACAGGACCAAAATACTAAATCAAATGAGAACGGACAATGACATGAAGTATTAGTATTGTTAGACTCGGTTGAACCCATTCTAGAGGGAGGAGAGCTGTCTTAATCAGTCTGAAAATATAAACAGTGTAATTTTAAGGTACATAAACAAATAATATAATAAATGATCATTAGAGAGGTAAAAGAAGAATGAAGAAATGAACATGGATGACATGATTGGTGAATGTGGTTATAAGAGATTTATGCTGATGGCAACATGATTAATGGTCAGGGAAGGAGGATGCAATAAAGTGTTGTTACTTTAACAGACTCCTGTTTTCAAAGGACAAACTGACATAGAAATCAATGTGACCTACAGAATAGCAATAATTCCTAACAGTAATTCATTTACGCTGATGTGCATACCACTATCAGATCCAGGGGGCACATCCGACTCCCCCTAAAATTCCCCAACCTTACAAATAACTATAAGTATAATTACGAAAATATAAAGAGATCTTTAAATAAGCGATTTTCAAATAAGCATTTTTGATATATTGAAGCAATATATATTCTTTAATGATGATGTTTATAAACAAAGAATAAAACAGTCATTGTTGTTTTATAAGGCTTGAACAAAACCAAAAATGACCAAATATTTACGCTCCCCAAATCCGAATCCCAGATCTGCCCTTGCATACAGGACATGGAAGTACAAATATTGTTAGCTGATTCATATTGACACAGGGGTCATAGTTCTAGACCAATACTAGCTTACAGGATTCATTTTAGGTGAAAATAGAAAAATATACCCTTATCCTGAGACTTGAATGCTCAGTCCTGTGCTCTACCAACTTACCCTACCAAACAGGAATATAATGATTATAATGTATAATTTTTCATCATTATACCATTGCATATATAAATGCATGTTATGCAAAATTAATGGGGTTGTTCATTTTTAAAACAGTTATGACCAATGTTAGCACTAGCTGTTTTATGTCCTTAATGTCATGTGCCAGTACCGTGCATAGTGTGTGGACATGGTCCCATTGTTGCAGTTAAAGCATTAAATGTGACATTTAAGTTGTGATAACCACTAAGCATGTTTCTGGACTCAAGACATTTGACCTCATAAATGAATACCAAGTACAATATACTACACAACACTATATTTTATCCCTCAAACGGTTACTCAACAGCATTGATGCAAGATATTGCTATGAATAATGAATAATGAAATTTCAGTAAATGAGATTACTTGGAGTTTGACTCCCATAAACCCTTCTAACCACAATTTAGTAACATTTTCAACTTGAAACATTTATCCTATGGGTAGGTATTTTTCCTATATGCACATGCATCTATGTGTATGCCTTCTCATGCTTTTAAGAACCAAATGAAATTAGTGAAGAAAGAATTGATATAAAACAAAGAAACAAGTTGTTGGCATGCAATTCCAAAGGGCTTTTAAGAACCAAATGAAATTAGTGAAGAAAAAATTGATATAAAACAAAGAAACAAGTTGTTGGCATGCAATTCCTAGCTTAATGGATTGTTTTCATCCGGTTTAACAATGTTTTTAAACAATTGTTTCAGTCATATACGGCGACCAGTTGACCTATTTTTTTTTTTCCTGGAACTAATTATAAACCAGCAGTAGCTTGCTCTTCAGCAAGCAACTCACAACTTCTCTACATATGGAGGACATGACTGTAGCCAATGTCATGGAAGACCATAACCTACCCAACCCGGGGATCAAACCAGGGTCTGCCGGGTGACAGGCTTCCCAGCTTATAAAGCCAATTTTAAACAATTTAAACTCTTATTCAAATCCATATCAGCAAAGTACAAAGTTTGTGTGTGATTCTCATCTTATAATGTCAGTATCCAAATATCTAACTTGCACTTAAGTTAAACTGCCTGGTAGTAGTGAAATTTTTCATTTGCACAAGTTGTCAGTATGCAGTTCTAACCATACATGGTCAATATTAAACTATTTAAATACATAAAATCAATAGCAATATTCAATGTAAGTAATGTCCTGTTGCATGCACATCAAATCTTCACTTATGTTCTATTCCAATTATGTAATATTAAAAGCACAAAGGTAAAAATTATTCCACAAATGAATTACCATATACCTTTTACTCGAACGTTTTACCTAAAATTAAGACAAATGATTAAATTGCCATAATTTTGGCATAATGTACTTGGCTTATCAAAACCAATACTTAGCCATTGCCATTGATACAATGTCCATATGTGTATGACCCAGAAAACATAATACTTGATCAAGTATGTTGTATGCCCGATATCAACTTTAAATTTTAATATGCCCATAGAAATAAATAAGATTCTGAAAAACCAAACTGTTAACACAATACACATTTTAACAGTGAAGGAAAAAACCTTTCACCACATAATTCTTTAGTGATCTATATGATAGCGCTATCCAGAACCATCTATTCTCTATTATTGGAGCCAAATATCGGCCCCTTGACCTTGCTCACAATATTCTATACAATATGTCCATGACAATTTCTGTCATGTTATACTCAATAATTGTACCCATGATAAACTTGTTGTACGCACAATATCAATTATTATCTTACTGTACCTATTCAAATAGTAGGATATTTTATCCAGTCTATCGCACAATATTTACATGACCATTCTAAGGAATGGAGCAATTTTCAAAATTTCATCTTCATATGAAGATGAAATTTACACAGCCTGATATGCTGCATGTGCAATATCAAATATAGGAACTCCATATCCTCCATACAAGTTGTAAGACCTATTCCATCAACCAACATGTCTGACATTATACACTGATGGGCTTCATTAAATTTAACTCACTTTGGGTTTTCTCTAAAGCAGTGAACAAGGAAGGAATAGTTCATGGATATTCAATTTGTGATTATACAAGACAGACTAGAAAGATTGGTACTGTGTTTGAACTTTCAAGTTTTGTGAATGGATGTGACATTCCTTGTAATTCTCTTTCTCCAAGCGCTTGATGACAGCCAAATCTTCACCCTAATAGTTATAAAATGTGTATCAATTTTCTATATCTTCATAATAAAATATTTTATGCTAATTTTGCAGTTTTGCAATAACATGTCATACACAGGCAACAAAACTTTGGGTATACAGCGCCTGCAATATTTTGTTTCACAGATTTTCAATGAAAGATTTACAGATGATAAATGTGCACGTAGCAGCAAGGTATTTTTGAAATCAGCATCTGAATTTATGAAAAACACAAACTCCGGAATGTTAGTAGAATATCCTGCATCATAACCATATAAAAAAATGAATTTTTGGCTCAAATTATCCATGTACTTCACATGCAATTTGCAGGGTCAATAATTTTCATCAAAATTTCAAATCCTTACATCAAACCATGAATCTTTATTTGTTTTTCCCCAATCCTGTAGCTGTTCATCTCTGAATAAAAAGGCTAAAACCCTTCCCAACTCATGAATCCTATTGCTATAAGCAAATACTGATTAGCAAATATGTGCAGCACAATTACTGTTTTAACTGCAATCTTCACTGTAACCAAATAGCCCAAAGCCCGGGGTTTGTGACTTTAATTTCGGTCCAGCACAAATTACTTATTACTGAGTGCTTAAGCCCAAAAGTGCTTAATTTTAGTTAATATATTTTTTCTCGGAAATACAGAAAAAATGAAACAAATATTAGAAACACAGTCTTGTCGCTCTACTTGTAATGAATCGGTGCTAAGTAAGTTTGGGCTAATAACAATGATTTCGGGCCAGTGGTTTAGCTGGGTCACTGACCCAGATGGTGCTAGTGCTCCAAAACAATTTAAGCCAGAGCATGTAACTGACTAATTTTATTTGTAAAATGTGAAAGACATATTTTTAGGAGACAAAATAGTACAGATAAGCAGTTGTGCACAGAGACATACAGACAAATAGCCTGTAGCATCACAATTTTTTTTTCAATTTTAAGTGTAAGATCACACACCAAATTTAATGTCAGTTAAATGTAAAGTTATAAAAAGCAAACCATATCTAAGTTTGAAATTGTTCAAGCAATAGTTTCCCACCCCCAAACCGTACATACCCATGTAAGTCATAATTATACTGTTTCTATTAAACACAACATATTTCAAACATACATGTAATCTGATGAGTAATCAATTTTCACAAATATAGCTATGTTTTTAAAACATGTAAACCCCAGTCTTGCACTGATAGAGCAAAGAAACACTGTTCATATGTAATCATAAAGCTTTTGTGTTATATGGATTTACCAGCAAAAGAGCTTTAACAACTCTTCCAGGTACAGTGAGTATGTACCCATTTCCTGAAAACCTTGCATGTAATTATAAAGTTTAACTCTATAATTGTTCCAATATTGTATGACTACATTAGTCAATGAGAGCTATATCAGTGTATCAGTGTCAATTTCTTCAAAAGCTTTTCACCTGTACTGTTTGTCTGATCGTCTGTGATCACATGGCTTGAAGTTTAATGTTGTACATTTTTGTGTTGTTTTGATTAAAGAATTTGGGAAGCAAGTTGTTTACTTGTTGACTTCCCCATACATGGAATCAAAACTCAGTTTGCACTTACATAAATTATTTATAAAGGAATTATCTCCAATAAAACAGCATTATTTCACATCTTGAAAAAAAGCCCTGTTAGCAAGTGATATAAATATGCAATGAAACCTCTATTTTCAAACTTGACATAAACGTATGTTTAAAAGAAAGCTGGAAAGTAATTACAGGTTACATTTACATCCCAAACAATTTCCAGCATAAAATAATTTTGAATAAAATAATAACCTTATAGTCTGGAAAGCTTTTTTGCAAAGGTAAAGTTCTGTATTCATGTTCCTAACATAAATTTTTTAACATAGTTTTTTGAGTTGTAGAAAAGCTTCATGTTTTCATCTTTGATGAAAAAAACTAATGTTAGTATGTTTTCACATAAATCTGTTTATAACTTTGCAATCTTTTTAAAACTTTTATTTCTAAACCTGCATGTTCTTATACTCTTTGCCTATCAGGCACTCTTTATTGAGTCTCATGTAAAGATTTGCCTCTCCCCCCAGCTGAAGTTATACATTCAGTTGATAACAAATCAGCTAATTTTGTGACTGTAAAGAACAATGCAAGTAGCTTGTGTTGTTGTTTTTTCTTTCATATTAAAGATTATTTTGAGGAACACACATTTACCATACATTGACTGAATGTGGAAGCATTTCAGAGTGATAGGTTTGTTATTAAAAATGACATCAACAAAAACTCAGCTCTCGTAACAAATGATTATTATTTAGACTATTTTTGAACCCAACGATAGCTACAAACCGAGATCAATGAGATCAAAAATGGTTGTAGTTTATATTAATTTTGTAATGTAGCCAATCTATAGAGGTTGTCCTGAAAAGGACAGTTGGTCGACAATGAAGTTGTGTCCTTAAAAGGACAGTTTTGTGACAATTGAGTAGTGTCCTTAAATGGACAGTTTTGTGACAATTGAGTATAGTGTCCTTAAAAGGACAGTTTTTTTGTCAATCGAGAAGTTGTCCTTAAAAGGACAGTTTTTGTCCTGAGAAGGACAAATTTGTGAGATTCTATAGAGAGGTGTAAATTTATTTTACACAAAGGCCAAAATTTGAAAGTCCCCAGTCAAGAACAAGACGCTGCCTATTCGAATAGAAAGAACAAATACTATAAAGGGCTCACCTATCCAAACAGAGAAATTAGGTTTGAGTAGATGTTCAGCCATATTACAGCATTGCCTCACATCCTGACAGGCAGCTCAAAATAAATTGATCTCATTGTCAATGTACATTGTGTATTCAATCTGATTTCAGCTCCCATTTAATAAACAACAGTCTAAGCAAACACCATTTGGACATTTTTTTGTCAATAGAGAAGTTGTCCTAAAAAGGACAGTTTTTATGTCAATCGAGAAGTTGTCCTAAAAAGGACAGTTTTTTTGTCAATTGAGAAGTTGTCCTTAAAAGGACAGCTTTTTTGTCAATCGAGAGGTTGTCCTAAAAAGGACAGTTTTTGTCCTGAGAAGGACAGTTTTGTGACATTCTATAGAGAGGTGTAAATTTATTTTACACAAAGGACAAAATTTGAAAGTCCCCAGTCAAGAACAAGACGCTGCCTATTCGAATAGAAAGAACAAATACTATACAGGGCTCACCTATCCAAACAGAGAAATTAGGTTCGAGTAGATGTTCAGCCACATAACAGCATTGCCTCACATCCTGACAGGCAGCTCAAAATAAAATGATCTCATTGTCAATGTACATTGTGTATTCAATCTGATTTCAGCTCCCATTTAATAAACAACAGTCTAAGTAAACACCATTTGGACAGTTTTTTGTCAATCGAGAAGTTGTCCTAAAAAGGACAGTTGGTCGACAATGAAGTTGTGTCCTTAAAAGGACAGTTGGTCGACAATGAAGTTGTGTCCTTAAAAGGACAGTTTTGTGGCAATTGAGTAGTGTCCTTAAAAGGACAGTTGTTTTGACAATCGAGAGGTTGTCCTAAAAAGGACAGTTTTTGTCCAGAGAAGGACAGTTTTGTGACATTCTATAGAGAGGTGTAAATTTATTTTACACAAAGGCCAAAATTTGAAAGTCCCCAGTCAAGAACAAGACGCTGCCTATTCGAATAGAAAGAACAAATACTATAAAGGGCTCACCTATCCAAACAGAGAAATTAGGTTCGAGTAGATGTTCAGCCACATTACAGCATTGCCTCATATCCTGACAGGCAGCTCAAAATAAATTGATCTCATTGTCAATGTACATTGTGTATTCAATCTGATTTCAGCATCCATTTAATAAACAACAGTCTATAAAACACCATTTGTACAATTGCCGAGTTGTTTGTCATTATCATCTATAATGGGGCAATCACAATGAAACCCGACACAATCCACCTAATGCACGGTCAATTATCAGGAGTATGACAAATCTCTGATACACCTTACATATCTTGGTGATCTAATCCTACATCAAATTTTGTTTTAACATTTATACTCCTGAAAACATTCCTCTCATTTACAAGATTTTAACTATTTATGCAACAACAAGACAACCAAGAATCACCCTTAAACAATCCAAAACCAGCTGACATATTAACACCAGAATGCCTTAAAATCACTTTTTATTAATAAGGTACTTTAAAGTCTGATAGTACCATATGTATTACTTTTCTTTGTAAAAGATGAGATCTCAAATCAACGTTACCAATCTTTACAAAGCATTGTGTATATATAATTAATTACTAATTTTCTAGAAGTCATATACTTCATGACAATTTATCCAATAATAAAATATGAGGAAAATTACAGGATCTTAAAATGCACTGGTATTTAAAGAAATAAAGTAAAATTAGCCATTAACATTTCCCAGACTATTGCAATACATCAAATAATCTTCAACAAGTGTTATAACTGAGAATGTCAAGTATTAAAAAACCTATCAAATATCTTTGTAAAAAGATCTCAAAGAAAAAATGTTTCATAAATTATATAAGCAATTATATATTTTTAATCATTGTACATGTAATGTCAATGAATAACACTGTGCATTTTTACCAAGATGTAACTATGTACTGCTTTAGACATTAAAGATGTATTCAACAACCAGTGGTTTATGTAAGAATTGAGTTGTTCATCTAAGTATACCCTTATGTTCTTGTATTGATAAGTGACAAATGGCTCATAAGCCACTGATCTATGAAAATATATATCAGAAATATGTTGACAACCTGCTCATAAATGTATTAAACCTGAGATTGTGTTCAGTATGCCAGTATTCCATTTTCTCAGAATTGTATCATGATTGTATGAAGGGATTTTGCCATGTGATAACCAATGTCTGATTTTGCATTAATTAGTTCTGTTCTGGTCTGTTAAAGCTTAATATTACCTTTTCTCACAAATGGACAAGTGCTTGCTCTATTAGAACAATTAGTATGTAAAAGAATTATACTTTGTGATTTACCCTGTTGACTATCTAACCATCCCAAGAAAGATTCATTATTCATTTGTAACATTTTTATAAAGGATTGAATTCCTTCACTTAAATGGAGTGCTAATTAATATTTACATTTTCTAAATGTATTCTTAAACAATAATGCAAACCAAGAAAAGTAACCCTATGCCTTACAATGTTTTAAAAATGTTGTTTGAACTTTGGACACTCAATAATATAAATAACATATTGTGTAATCATCAATATTTAAGCATATTGTAACATAATTATTGTCTATGCAATACTATTAATTTTCATCATTTTTTTAATTTCTCTTAAGCATTTAGTGAATTGTACATTATATTCCAAAATGGTTTCAATTTGTAACACATATAGGTTTAAGTAAGAAAATTATGGCTGTCATCTCAATAGAATCTGTCTAAAATCAAGAAATTATAATTTTTGTTGGCATGAACCAACAACAACTTTCAGTACACATGTACTTAAATAATACAATACATTTGAATGATTGAAGTGATAGGTGCTTTAGTGAAATTATAATTATGCTGTATATTGTATTTAGAAACAATTGTCTAAATTTAGCATAACAGGGCCATAAGTAGTAATCAGTGGTCATAATGTTTTTTCTCCAGTTCAAACACAGTAACATACTTTCCATATGGACTTTTATTATAGTTATTACAGTAAGAGATTGATTTTTTCCATCAGTATAATACAGTCAAACATGGCTCTACAACAACCTCTTTTCAGGGACCACTCATCAACAAAGCCTCTTTAATTATAGCACCAAGGAAATCTGAACACTGAAACAAATTATTGCACATAAAAAATACAAGCAACTTGGTGGCAGGAAAATGTCCATTATCGTGCAATAGGTCAACATTTGATATGTACTGTTTGGTGTAGGGGTTCCAGACCGAAGCGCAGTACTAGACAATGCTTCACACCAAGCTCTAGACCTTGTGGTTTGGGACAAGACGATTTTCAAAGTTAACACTTTTAAAATGTATTTTTAGCTCCTGTGACCTACTTATGCAACAGACCGGAACTATTCATATAACTTTGAATGACCACCACCTAAGGATCATTCCTGTGAAGTTTGGTCAAAAAGAGTGATTTAGGAGGAGATGTTGTTTATAGTTTCCACTATATACATATAGGGAACAAGTCCCGCCCCCTGGCAGCGATGTTTTTTGATGGAACTTAGTAATTGATGCAATCTTGTAAGAGGGCCACTAGACAATGCTACTCACCAAATATCAAAGATCTAGACCTTAGGGTTTTGGACAAGAACAATTTCAAATTCTACACTTTTAAAATCTATTTATGCGCCTGTGACCTGATTATGCAGCGGACCGGAATGACTTATGCAACCTTGAAAGAAGCCCACCCAAGGATCATTCCTGTGAAATTTGGACAAAATCCATTTTGTGGTACATGTATGGGTAGAGATGTTGTTTCAAGAAAATGTTGATGCACGACGCACGATTCAAGATGCACGACAACGGACATTCAAGGATCCAAAAGGCTCACCATGAATGGTACAATTTGATAAGTGCGTACAACAAGCAATTATAACATAGACTAATTAGACACAAAAAATCCGATAAACACAAAATGTTAAGCAAATTGTCATACAATTTTGAATATAAGATGATATTCATTTGTCCCAGTTTCCCGAAATAATACATTATGTGATAATTTGTGTGCAAACAAATCACTACATCAATAACAAGCAAGCAAACCCACAATCCAACTTTCAGCAGCCCCAGGCCTACAGTCATCACAGCACTTTGATTATATATCAGCGTTTCAGGACCACTGCCCTTATCTTTAAAATGAGTTCATACACAGATATCATAATACCTGTAGTAATGAACCATGCATGAATAAAAAAAGAAGATCTCTGTTACAATGACCCAAAACAAGTTTTAATATCAAACTTCAATACATTTGCTAATCATGTGCATACAACATACATCAACCAAGCTCCCCACAGTGGTTATCTCCCTTATCAGTTAGATAACAACCACTGTCATGACCAGAACATTCTTCCTGATAGGAAAGACTCTTCTATTTATGGACTCATATCAAACGACACACTGAAGGACCATTCCCTGCTTTCCAATTAATCTGTGTTAAGAGACCACTTTGTTGTACAAAGATTAATGTTATCATAATCCAAAATGGATCTTTCTTATCAAATAAAATTCATTCATAATTTGTGCATGCAACATGTAGACAGATCTGTAGTAAGACAAGATATTTAACTGTACCGAATATACTTGCTGTCACACAGTTATGTATGTCATTACGATCATCACAATCTCATTTAGGTAACATTTTTCTCAATACTTAGTACATCCACACCAGCTAGACAACAAAAGACAAGCAATACCCCCAGGGCCTTCAGAGAGGGATTAATGGCCCAACAGGATGGATAATAGGACTACGAACCAGAATGTTTACGGACAACGAGTAAGACAACTACTGCATCATGGTCACTTGTCGGTGGGAAGACATGTAAGAATATTAAGTATTGTGAGTATATTATAAATAATAATCTGTAACTAAACTGTATCAGGTATAAATGAACTTGCAATATAACAGCATTATCTTCGGTTTACACATTATTTCAAATTATTAATCACCTATCAGGGGTGTAGCTGGGCCATTTTTCAGACTTTCTATGGAGGGGTCACTTTTGGTCATAATTGTTTTTTCATTTTTTTACTTATCGCTGCCAATGCCCGTGCTTATCACAACTAATATTCTTGTGTAGCTAATATTACCATGTAGAGCACAGGACAATATTTCAAACAAGCCATAAAAACTAGCTCAGGTGAGTCAAAATAATTTAAGTATCTAACTCTGCTAACTGAAAAATATGGAAAATTCTAACCATATTCACACAATTGAAATAATCTGAATGACATGCTGACTTGTAACCTTTACTGTAACAGACTTTGGTCAATGCACTCTGTCAGATAGTCCGCCTATGGTCTTTACTCAATATACAGAATCACAAAACTACATGTATAAGCCTATACTTGCTGATTAGCAAACCAATATCAATATAAATATTTCAATGTTATGACATTATGCATTATATAGCATATATCTTATATAATTCCATTGAAAAATAACTCTTTTCTATTCATATATGTTTCCACAGTTTGATGGAAGAAAGCCAGACAGAAAACATACCTATTCTCACCAAATATAATTCTCTCACACAATTTCTGACGTTTCTAAAATTCATCCAATCAGACTGATGCTTTTTTGTCAAAGCATAGAGCAAATGTCTATTACCTAAACCACTTTCAAATGCATTGGTATATATACACAAAATTTGAAATGAATTACAGCACCTTGATTTTGCTTTCTGTAAGTCACACTGTCTTCCATGCATTACCTACCACAGAAACCAGTCAATGCAACAACAAAACCACATCTATAAACTGACCAATTAATGGGACTAAATCACCTTCCTGGACCATTCAACATGTTACTCAACCAACATCTCTCTTACACCACAAACACCAACCAAGGATACTAAAACTATCACTGGAAGTGAGTAATACCCCAGCAGTACCACTTTGTCAGAAAAAAGAGCTGTATATCAAGCTTATATACAGTCCATGATGATTATGTCACACACTACAACTCATCATGGAGAATGTCCATGTCAATTCATGAAAATTCTCCAAAAGCTGTAGATGTAGTCCTGTATACCCCCAAACTTTTGTTTACCAAGGGGATATAATGAATGAGATGATGATAAATGAAAACTTCAAATGATGATAAAATAAATAAATAAATGAATAAACAAAATTGTAGTAGAGAATACAACTTACATATTTTTATTGCTGTTACTACTCCAGTCAATCACTCTTTCTACTTCTAGATGATGATGATGATTTTTATGTTTTTTTTGTTAACTAATGCTATTAACAGGTACAAACAATTATGCTTAAAATGACTATTGTAACATCTTAATGTACAACATGGAAGAAATAGGCAATGATTTGTACCGCATACATAATGACTTCTCCCAACTAATTTCCCTGGACAGACATAACATAATAGGCAAATGACAAATTTTAGAAAGAGGAAGTGAATAGAGTCACTTATCTTTGTGATTCTGTTCTATTCTGTAATGTCTATTCCATGTTCTGATGACTTCTACCATGATTACTGCTCCAATGGTGCAAGGTTACTTCCATGATACTGGATTTCAATCACTGTCATCTATAAGGCAAGAAATTAACATCAATTTAACATATTCTAGAATAAAACTGTGCACATCATTCAAACAAACATATAAGTAGATGATATAAAACAGTCAACTGCAGTTCAATCCCACTGAGGGGCATGCTAGTTTTTCCTGAGTTTTACCATAACACTACACTCGACCTCCCCCGTCCAGCATTTCACGCTCAACCACCGTGGGCCGTCAAACACCACTGTCACCATTGAAGTCAAGCAAGGGGAAAAAGTGCGCCCAATGTGGGGCTCGAACCCATGACCCCCTAACACTAGTAAGGCGCTCTACCGACTGAGCTAACTGGGCGGCCGTCTAAGCCCACACCACTACACTCCTCCACCTTCCGACAGTTGAGGCTCAACCACCGTGGGCTGTCAAATACCACTGCCACCATAGAAGTAAATCAAGGGGGAAAAGTGCGCCCAATGTGGGGCTCGAACCCACAACACCGTAACACTAGTACGGCACTCTACCGACTGAGCTAACTGGGCAGCCGTCTCACCCCACACCACTACAACAGCACCAAATACAAATAAAATGATATTCATATTCTATGTATAAAGTGTTACAATATAAGGCAATATCTTTCCTGACGAATTTGCACAAGAACATAATTATACCTAATCAGCATATGCAGACCACCAAATGTCTTGACTCGGTCACAGAAAATAGACACTATCCTGTCTGGGACCATAAACGTCCAGAATATAACACAGCGAATGAGCACATAAAACACATATATCCTAAATAAAACTTGGTATGTCCAATTTCGTCCATTTAATCCAGTCGTAAACATCGTAAAACACATGCAAAATTTCCATCCGCCATGCAATAGTGCACATGTTTTCACAACACATAACATTCAGCTACAAAAATCCGTGATTTTAAGGTCAGTTATTATGATGACCCTAGAATCTAAAGTTACGAAAAGTGTTCGAGTATTTTCGCCAGTATTCGACAAAGATAATTATTACACATACTGTCTACACACCGAGCTTCTCGTGCATTTCCGTTTGTAAACACGCCCGAGGGATTAATTCTTTAAACTGAAAGGATGAAAAGGTCTCCGTTATACTGTGTGTACAATAACGCCAGACATATAATATTTGGCACGTTGTTCATCTTTAAATATTTCACCCTTGATGTTTACGAGAATATTAGGGGTGGTTTCAGCCGTGTACTACGCGGTTTCTACACATACTACGCCCATATTTTAAAATATCCAACACCCATCACGGTTATCTTTTTGTTATATATAGTTTCCCTTTTAACTCGACCACCTCCGATAAACAAGACTTAAAACAACATACATTTCAAATTACTGTTTAATTTGTGATTTATGGGTAGCATTTGGGCAACCGACTACATTGTGAGTGACCGAGTAACGTTGTCAAAATTTCATAATTAACGTTAAAGAAAAAACTGGTATTAATATGTCGGCTGTCCAAAGCTGAATGACTTTCAAACCTAAACGCTTACATGAAAATCTCGTGCCACAAGCACCTGCTTGCGACACCTATCGGAGATATTCTAAGAGAAATCAATTATCTCCTAATTCATTATATTAAAACGGAGAAAAATACCTGAAACATAGGACTTTGCATCTGCATCATTTATACATTTATAAAGGCAATAAATTATGTAAATGCAGAGCGATAGACTTAGTACAAAATACACCAATTACCAATTCAGATTAACAAAGAGCTACTTATCGAGGTCCCTTTAAATGCATGCTACTCAACGGATACTAATGATATGAAACTAAGTACTTAAGGTATTGATTATATATATATTACTTCATACTAAGAAATGCCGAAACCTTTAACCGTCCGTCTGTCCATACGGCGTGAGAAATATGTTATACACGGCTTATTATGCGGTAAAAAACGATACATATGCCACTTTCAATGTACATTTCTCGCCTGCTTTTTAAAATGTAGAATTGCAATATCGTCACACTGGAGCCAAGTTATGAACTGTGTGTCCGTCTGTCTGCCCGTGTCACACGAAAACTCCGTCTGGATCAGTTAAATTTCACTTGCTATATATACATGTTTTGGTCAGAAAAATGTCGGAAATTGCATCTAGTTCAATTAACTATTACGAAGCTATTGCTGTCATTTAATCAGGCGATAACGTGGTCCAAGTGAAGTCGAACAACGCTACTGCTAATCAAACTGAAGATATTACAATCGGATCATTTTGGCTATTATTAATATACATATACTTCGGAAGAAACGTGGCGGGAAAGTAGTTCCGATATGGCTGCCAAAATGAATGTATGTAGTCTCTGTGGAAAGTATGGCAGAAATAATTTAAATATTATAGTACAAGGCACACGCAACATCAAAGATAATGCATAAACCTACTACGAGGATCTTTAATAGTAAACTCTCTGTGGTACAGTTTGTCATGTTGGTACAACTTACCTGACGGTGGTACAGTTTGTCATGTTGGTACAGCTTACCTGACGGTGGTACAGTTTGTCATGTTGGTACAGCTTACCTGACGGTGGTACAGTTTGTCATGTTGGTACAGCTTACCTGACGGTGGTACAGTTTGTCATGTTGTTACAACTTACCTGACGGTGGTACAGCTTGTCATGTTGGTACAACTTACCTGACGGTGGTACAGTTTGTCATGTTGGTACAATAACCTGCTGTTGGTACAGCTTACGTGTTGTTAGTACTACTTACCTGATGTTGATACAGGTTATGTCATGTTGGTACAGTTAACCTGACGGTGGTACAGTTTGTCATGTTGGTACAGCTAACCTGCTATTGGTACAGCTTACGTGATGTTGGTACAGTTTACATGCTGTTGGTACACCTTACCTGATGTTGGTACACCTTACCTGACGTTGGTACACCTTACCTGGTGTTGGTACAGCTTGCCTGGTGTTGGTACAGCTTATCTGATGTTGGTACAAGTTACGTGCTGTTGGTACAGCTTGAATGATGTTGGTACAACTTTCCTGCTGTTGGTACATTAAATGTCATGTTGTTACAGTGTACCTGATGTTGGTACAACTTACGTGCTGTTGGTACAGTTTACCTGATGTTGGTACATCTTACATTATGTTGATACAGTTTATCTCTTGTTGGTACAGCTAACCTGATGTTGATACAGTTCATGTCACATAAGTTCAACTAACGTGATGTTGGAACAGCTTAAGCGATGTTTTTGTTTTTTGAGACATTGAACTCTACAATTATATGCACTCCGTTTCATTTATTGTCAGCAGTTACGGTAGTTTTAGTTGAAAATTTAATATATACTGAGCCAAACAAGTAACGATACATACTTAGATCATTTGTAAAATCTTAAAGCTTAAACTTTTGTTATATGTACTGTGATTACATGATTGCTTAAACGTATGACTGTTTTCACAGATCATTATCGATTATTGTAGAATATCGTGTTACTGGCAATAGGGATTTTTATTTTTGCACGCACTGCACGGGAAACCCATGATGATGAACATGTATCGCCATAAAAATATACGCATTGCACAGATATTGCACCTGTATTGTGAAAACATAGGCAACATTCAATATTTCTCTGCTGTAATTATACCGAGACTGAATGCAAATCAACGCCTTATAGCCATTGGTATGCTACAAGCAAACTTACGTCACGCTGACGTCGCTGCTCACTTTGGAGTGTCTAGGTTGACTATAACCCGACTTTTAGGCCGTTATCGTGCCCTTGGTTCTGTTAATGACCGTCCCCGTTCTGGTAGGCCCCGTGAAACGACTCCTGCACAGGACCGTCACATAAGGACGTCACACTTACGTGACCGGTTTCTTACATCTACTGTTACTGCTGCTGTAACACATGGTCGTACAAACAACAGAATCAGTGCTCAAACAGTCCGAAACAGACTCGCCGAGCGTGGTATAAGAGCCAGACGTCCGTATCATGGGCCTATATTTACCCAACGTCATCGTGTCTTGAGACGTCAGTGGGCCACTGGACATTTGAATTGGACAAGAAATCAATGGAATACGGTAATGTTCACTGATGAGTCGCGTTTTTGTTTGAGGCGAGGAGATGGACGTGCTAGAGTATACCGTAGGGTCGGTGAACGTTATGCTGACGTCTGTGTGCACGAGGTGGACCGTTACGGTGGTGGAAGAATCATGGTTTGGGGCGGAATATCCTACCAGAATCGCACTCCATTGGTTATTGTGCGTGGGAATCTAACGGGACAACGTTATCGAGACGAAATTTTAACACCAGTTGTCGTACCATTTCTTAACGCTAACGTGAACGTCACATTGTTCCAGCAAGACAATGCTAGGTGCCATACAGCACATGTATGCCGCAATTTTCTTACCCAACAAAACATTAATGTTCTAGATTGGCCTGCTTGTTTTCCAGATTTGTCCCCAATAGAACATCTTTGGGATGCCCTGGACCGTCGGATTAGACGTCGCAATCCCAAAACATTAGCGCAGCCAGTTGGAGTTTTTTTTTATTCAAGAATGGAATGCCATTCCACAGCGAGATATTCAACACTTTTCAATTCTATGTGTAGACGATGCACTGCTGTAATGAATGCACAGGGACGTCACACCCGGTATTAACAAATTCCAGAACTTAACATTTTCATCAGTCCATTTTCTTATTGATTTTCAAAAAGTTTAAATGAAATTGAAGCATAATATTCAATTTAAATTATGTATCAAAGACCATATTTTCAAAATGCTTAAAAACATATTTATATCACTGACCCACGATAAAATTGTATCCAATTGATTTCATGTATCGTAACTAGTTTGGCTAAGTATATTTATAGTGTAACATTTTACCCCGAGGACTGTATCACTTTGCCCCAAAACTAGGGGCAAAGTGTTACATTTAATCGACATTTTTAATGTATTCTAAATTGTGAATAAATAGTTTATTTGTTTTATTAAATACATTTTAAGATTAAAATTTCGTTGTTTTTTATAGAAACCTTAGTTACATTGTTGTAAACGATTTTATGTTATCTATAATTCAAAAACTTTGAAAAATGTAACGCTTCGCCCCGGTCTCCCCTAGGCCTAATAGTCCAGTCATTATAAATTTAACTCTCAAATAATTACAACAGAAATGTTTTGAAGTACATGCGTTAGAATAATACTGTACAAAGAACATATCAAAAGTCTAACAAAATCTTTGAAACAGAAAGTGAAAAAAAAAGAAATATATAAAATAGCATGTGAACGAAATGGCGCGTAGCCTAATGTACACCATTCTTAAAATAGTTTTCGCAAACGCCTATTGATCAAGATGAATTGCACAACCTGCTTCTGTAGGAAATTAATTTGACAAAGTAGAATTCAAGGTCACAAAATTAATTTTGTTCTTAACCGTTAAAATGGCACATATTTGCGATTTATGTATTGATTGAATTTATTCTTAGGTAAGACAATATTTGCTTTTTATCATAAACTTTAACAGTTTAAACGAAAAAATATTTAAAATCGCTTAAATATGGATTGATAATAATGTAATTTGCAAAGGAATGACTATCACATACATATTATGTACTTTTGACTTCATATATTGTTGGAATTATAATACTTACCTCATTGTCAGCAGTATTTATGATGATTTAAACATTGTTTACAATTCTGTACAGACGCATTTATTGCAATCCGAATGAAATAAAGAAGACAATCGCAAAGACTCTATTAAATATGTGAGTCTCCACTATAGGCTATCTAGTTCGATTGTGTAATGCCATTTCAATTTAACACACATTGTTTGTCTTGTGGTAAGAATGCTTAAAGTGTGTTTCCAGTGAGAAAATATCGAAAGGGACAGATATAACTCATTGGCTGATCAGGCAGGTAGGCGCATGGTAACCATTATTGAACTAGCTGGCGGCTCACCGACCGGCCATATCAGAACGGACCCCTACCGGGATTTGAACCTTCGACCTCCCGCTCCCAAGGTGGATGCCTAAACCACTCGGCGACGGGAGACTATATGTCAGACACATATAACCCACGTTAGATAACATTTAGACGTGATTTATGTTCAACGCATTTTGCAATAAAAACTCTCACCCTTTAACGCGTTTTGCTATTCTGTATTCCTTTCTCTAGAGAGCTTCTGAATTTATGGAGGGGAATGCAACTCTTTCCGACAACAACGTGTGTGTCTTTTTTATTATACCATACTAGCTTCACTAGTCACCATCAACTCGTGGACACTATATTTCTTACAAGACGATAAGTGTAAATGCTTTATTGCAGTAAAGAGTGGTGTGTTTTTAATAGCTTTCAAGCCTGTATGAATGTTTAGGTATTCTTAATATGATTTATGTCGTACACTCTTGTGCTAGCCGCCGTGATCCTTTCTTTAACGCGCGGACCTGATAAAGAGCATAGTCAAGTGCGGGATTTACAATTATAATAGGCCTACATCATAAAAAGGTAAGAGGTGGCAGGTCTGGGCAATTTCAAGCCTGTTTCTTGTTTTATGATAATTATCTTGCCGAAAATGTATCACGAATATTAACTAGAAAGCTAGATAATTATCGTAATAATTATGTAGTTAACACGAAACAATTCGCAAACGCTATCATGCTAACTGGTGGCAGTAATATGCCACCATAGAATTAACTAGATAACGTAACTACTTAATTAACTAGATAATTATGTTGTCACGGATATGTCCGTGATGTTGTTAACTAGCTAAGTATCGTGATACATGTTCATACCAGATACATATCTTAACACGAAAAATTGTCTGTGTAGTATATGACAGATTTCTTCAACACGTACGTCTCACTATCAATTCAGTTCATTAGATCCATAAAACTGCCGAAGAAAGCTTGTAGGGTAAGGTGGGGCAAAATGCCCATACGAGGTACGCGTAAAAATCCTGACATCGTTAATTTTACCGTGCCGCGCGATATTCTTTTTTTGACGTCTTACGCAGATGTGAATAACGCGAAAAATTTAAACATGTATCTTCAAATATAAGTTTTTAATTGTTTTTTTTTTGTAATTTTACACTATTGTAAATCATGATTAGTTAATTTTACATATTGTCTCGTTCACCATGTATTCTCGATTTTTGCCATTCGTGCGTTTGTTTGACGGTATTTATGCAGTGCTTACATGATCGCGAAATTGCCTACGCTTATAATACAATCCATTTTTATGGATCTACATGTGTTCAATAACTTTTTTATTTGTTCCAGATGACGATGGCCAAATTGTCATTTTCGTACAATATTTTTGTAGCTTTTTATATTGTTATCAATAATAATAAATTTTGAACAAATTGTTACTATTCTTGTCAATATATTATGGATTCATATTTAAAAAATCTATACTTATGAATAATAAGTTGTAAATTAAATTTGAAATGCGCTTCAAGTTTTATGGATATACATGTGTTCAATAACATTTTTATTTGTTTCAGACGACTGGTCAAATTGTCATTTTCGTACAATGTGTCTTTTTATATTGTTATTAAATAATAATAAATTTTGAACAAAGTTTTACTATTCTACCAATTCATATTTAGAAAAGACGATACGTATGAATAATAAATACATGTCTGAAAACGACGAAAACCTATCAAATGTGTTTGAAGTAAAAATAATTAACTGAAGATTATTAATATTTTTCTTATGTCTTTTGCATAAAGCACGCATGTTTTCAATAACCTTTTTATTTGTTTCAGGTGACGATCGATGGACCAACTTTATTCATAATGCATGTAGTGAGGAAACAAATCAACGTAATATATAAGCATGTATAACAGACATGTAGAAGATAATAAATTTTTAACAAATTGTATTTTATATTTTGATTTAATAACAAATATTCCCAAACGCCCTATACATCAGTCTTCTGTCCTAGTCAGTCTTTGTGTTGAAGAAATCTGTGATCTTCCGCTGCTTGCAGGCATCTCGCTGCATGATGATCTTGGCTTGGGCGAGGATGTTGCGTAAGGCGGTCACCTGCGCGGAAGTACCGCTCTCTGAAGACTCCAACCATCGTATTCCAAGCTGCAGTGCCTTCACAACGTCAGTTATCAGCGGAAGTGGTTCCATGTCTGCTTCGTAATCCAACTTCTCCTGGATGCTGGACGCCTTTCTCTTCCGTGACGGGGTTGCTGGTGACGCTGGCTTGGCCATAATTATAACTGAAATACAGAACTAAGAACACGATTACAAAATGAGAAAAAAACAAGAAATGTTCTGGTTAAATAAATGAATAAATAAATAATTATATGTAGATAAGCAAATACACGAATATTACAAAATTTGAAACGCGAGCAATTTTGATGGCTGTATAACAGTCTGAACGCAAAGGGTTGTTCATACGAAATGATGTTTAATATGGGGAACACAAATATAAATAGTGTCATGTTACTATAAAAGTCGGTAAATTTCAAAAAAAATCTTTTACTCAATTTCGCTTCTTTGTAGAAACCCGTATAATGACCCATATAATTGCACATCGCGACAAACAAATTATCGCTTTAGAACCGGACAGTCTCGACAATTAGTCCCTTTTAATGGCAGTTTTAACGCTTTTTATAAAGTCGTTAAAACAAACAAATAAATGATCTCTAACAGTCGGTAAATTTCAAACATTTTCATTTACTCAATTTCGCCTCTTTGTAGAAACCCGTCATTTACACCCTTAAAACGACCCATATAATTGCACATCGCGACAAACAAATTATCGCTTTAGAACCGGACAGTCTCGACAATATGTCCCTTTTAATGAATAAAGCCTTAATTCTGTATAAAAAATCAAGTTCAAAGTTTTATTGACAAAAACTCACAAAGTTCATTGTCATAACAACATATCGAGGGTTCAGCGCAAGACTATACTAACTCCTATGTATTTATATAGGAGTTAGAAAAGTCTTGCAGTGAACCCTCGATATATACAATGGGAAAGGTGAACAAAATTACATTAACAAACATTATATACGAGAAAAGTGTGTATAAATATAGTATGAATCATTGACAGATAAAGACTATAGTTGACATAAATTGTATATTGGAAAATCGTGTATACAGTGAGGTTGTAACATAAGGCTAATGAACATAATAAATTGGTATCTGAGTAAATTATGCTCTCAATAAATTAGCATGAACAATAAAAGATGCTATAGTGTTCTTAAAATTACAGTATTTGAGCTCGATAACAGCTCTTTAAGTTTATGGAGAGTAGGCCAATGGCAGTAATAATTAGCCTTATGTTACAACCTCTCTGTATACACGATTTTCCGATATACAATTTATGTCAACTATATATATATTTATCTTTATTACCTCCATTCTCTGGAGATATACATGTGTTTATAATTACAGACAGTTGCATATGCAAGAATGATAAAGGAAGTGAGCACCAATACACATATATATATTCACACACGCATACATACGCCAATAAACACATACGCACACACACACGCACATACACCTACACCCATACTGGGATATGGTGTAGATCGAGGACGCCAGACTTTGTAGCACAATGAAGACACTCGTTTATAGAAGGACTACGGTACCCAAAAAATTAACATAATAGGTTAAATGATATCTCCTTTCCATTTTGATGGTCAAAATAGACCTAGCTCAATATGAAAATCTCCAGCCAATTGGGGACATTAGCAAGTGAGGACATTTTAACACACAATCAAATAAGGACTGTTAACACACATACAAATGAGACCGCTTCGCACACCAACCAGTAAGGACTGTCTTCAGTCACCTGTGTGTGTGTGAAGGTCCTCACTGCCTGGTGTGCAAAGTGTCCTCATTTATATGCAGTATTATCGTCTTCATTTGTTTGTGTGTTTACAAGTTTTCTCATTTGAATTTGTTCGGATGTGTTCTCAGTGCCTAGCATTCCAATTCGCATGTGTGTTTATCACATGCATTATCTTTCATAGCCGTATTGTACCTTTATTCCTACCAACTAAGGTGTCGACCGCTCAACCTAGAGGTTACGGGTTGAAGCCCAACTGGGGTCACGATCGTAACTCCTCATAAAACTCCAGTGCTGGGAAACAAGTATACAGTGCATATCAGGAATTGACACATTAATAAAACACAGTCTCCCCACGCAGCCAAAACGAAGAGAGGAAAAGAGAACACTGGTTTATAGTTAATTAATTTCAGAAAAGACATCACAAAAAATAAACAAAGTAGAGAACCCAAGGGGTCACCGCCTTGGAACGATCAGTTGCAAAGCATGGGGGTTTAAACCAGGTCATAGGGTGCACCAACCTCACACTTATCCCGTCGGGTTCTCATATGAACAAACAAGCACAAGTTGCCTTGGTGAAAGAACTCTATCTACCCATCACTCGACGATATTGCATGCAATACATTTATAGAGGGTAAAGGGCCCTAGATAATGTTGTTAAAACTTATGGCCCAACCCTTTTGTATGTATGTACAAGTTATGTGAATGTTTGTGCAAATATGATAGTTATATGTATAATTACAATAAAATATGATTAAACTAAATTGCAATGTATATATATTTTATTAATTTGTCCTTTATACACACGTTTGCGAAAAAAGTTCATCAAATCTAAATATTACACTTGGCCAACATTGAATAAATTTGAGGATTTAATGATGTCTAAAAACAAAAAAGTAATAACAAATCTTGCGAAATTTATATACCACTCAAACAAACTCAGAAATGAATTAGATTAAACATTCTCCAAATATTTATAATAATACACATGTCAACACATAGTATGATTATTATTTCCTTTTTTCTTAAGCTTCTCATTAAAATTACCCTTTGTCTCAATTAATTATCATGTCTTATTCACTACATCTGTTACCTGTATATTATTTTGTATTGATGTAGTCTAGAAGCATGTTTTATTGCTTAATGCTGAATAAAAGTTGTTGTTGTTGTATAACCGATTGCAAAAATCTTGTTTTTATCATATAACTAACAGTCAAAACCTGTAAAATAGCCTGATTGTTAAAATAACTGGATTTTTTTTTAAATTTTATGATAAACCAACATCTTTATTCAACAAATATGGATTAATACATTATGAGTTCATTCTTTGTTAATGCATGTTTATCGAAGTTTTAACTACAGGAAATATAATTTCCATGTTTTGGAAAAAAATGAGCATAATATATCTTTAAAATAGGAACAAAAAAAAATAATATAATTACATGTATATAATCTACAACTAGGTTTATTATCAAAATGGGCATTATTGTCTAAATACACTTACTTTTCACCGTGCATTTATACATAAGTAGTAGTATTTTTATTTTCATCTCATCATTGCACATATACACTATCACATACTATATAAAAATAACGGAAAGGGAAAAAGGCAACATGAAACATACCACGAGGTATTATAAAGTCATGTTTTGAGGAATATCTTGCAAACATGTTTTGATACAGAAACGTTAGGTTAAATACTAAAACTATCATGTACATACTTGTTGAAAGACTTTATCTACAAAGTAAAAAACGACGTCTATCTAAAATATTACGACAGGTTTTGGCCCAATATCTAATCAATGTTGAATCTTGGTTGGAAAACAGTAAAACATATTTTTTTCAGAATCCTGCATTTCCCTAAATGAATCGTTAAAAAGGACCGCTTTAGAGTTTAATTCTTCTCTTAATCGTTATAAACATAACAATTCAACATAACATGTAAATGTAATTCACTTTCTACAGAAGTGTCATTATAAAACGGACAAACTCTATTTTCTTCACTCAAGCTCTCATAACTGATGAGTAGGTGGCAACATCATTTTACAATATTGTTCAGTTTTAAAGTCAGATTTAAAATAGCTGTGCAGTCTTAATTAATTACGATCGTGCCCAGACGGACCTGTTATATTATGTAAACTAATATGCCATTCATTAACAAAGTTATTCAGTGACACAGTCTCAACATCTTGCAGAAACGCGCTGTGTCAAACAGAAATACCGGTATTTGGAGTACCTCTGCTGTTATCCATCATTCCGAACTCTGAGGATAATTGACCGAAACATTTTTTTAACTCTGACGGAAATTGCCGAAAAATCACGACAGCAGATACAATTCGGATTTAAAACAAAATTTGTTTCGCAAAGTCACAATCGTGTGAAACAGTCGTTAATACAATACAATAACACGGCTTGATAAATTCTGTATCGCAACTACGTCACAGTGAATCCTAAAAATTAAAAAAAACATGTTTTCAATTATCTATATAATTTTATTATTACAGTAAAACACATCGACTAGTAGTTTTTAAATGGCATGCAACATGCGGTAAAACGCTCGAAGACACACATTGACTCTTCCCAAGGGAAGACATCAAAACATTACACAAACACGCCAGCCAATATACTTTACATTCTTTTTTTTCGGCGCAGTCGTACTACCATGGCTTTGCTACTTGCATATCGGTGTTGAGTAAAACAACCACAAACCTACTTCTCTTCAACCGAACAATGTTTGTAACCTTGACGCGGATAGGTTAACCTTCCGATTAGGGGTACGTTACTTTACCGAAATCCACTGAATTTTGGTGAATTTATCGTAGTAGTACTGTAGCAAGGATGTTCTGTCAATTTAACCTCTCTTGAGCAACAACCTCTCTACAACACGATTTCGTTGTTTCTGAAGTAAGAATGTGTCACGTAACTTCGAGTGACAATATATTAACACAAGATAGTGTAAAGTTTCGAAGTATTTATTAAACTTAATTTAGAACAACTTAATATAAAACAACCAACAACCCAAGTTAATTAATTCAGACGATACCGGCATGATGGTATGTGCCGGTACCGTAGACTTCAACTCTCTCCAAAACCTTTTTTCACTTAAACAGACTGTCCTTCTCCTTTTATAACCATGATGTTATTCGGCTTCTAAGTCGTGCTAATTTTGGCCATGGGCATCGTCTGGTTTTATTGTATAATAAACTAATAACCAATATTTAAATGTCAATAGGCCATTGTGTTTCCAGACATATATTATATCATTTAGCTAAATTGTGTAATCTATAATCGAATATTGGTAAACATTATATCACTGAGCTAATTGATGTGTTTACTATAAATGTAATATAAGACACGTGTCAGACAGTACTACTTAATGACCGTATCAAGTATAAGCATGTATACGTATGGATTACATTACAAATGTACTGTCAATCTAACCTTTCTTCAGCAACACCTTCTCTACAACAACGATACCGTGTCCACTGTAGTAAGAAAGTAAGAATATACTGTCAATTTAACCTCTCTTGAGCAGCAAATTCTCTACATCAACAATACCCTGTCCACTAGTAAGAATGTACTGTCAATTTAACCTCTCTCCAGCAACACCTTCTCTACAACAACGATACCGTGTCCATTGTAGACAGAATTTACTGTCAATCTAACCTCTCTTGAGCAACACCTTCTCTACAACAACGATACCGTGTCCATTGTAGTAAGAATGTACTGTCAGTTTAACCAGTCTTGAGCAACAACCTCTCTACAACAACAGAAGCGTTGTTTCTGTAGTAAGAATGTACTGTCAGTTTAACCAGTCTTGAGCAACAACCTCTCTACAACAACAGTACCGTAGTTTCTGTAGTAAGAATGTACTGTCAGTTTAATCAGTCTTGAGCAACAACCTCTCTACAACAACAGTACCGTAGTTTCTGTAGTAAGAATGTACTGTCAGTTTAACCAGTCTTGAGCATCGACCTCTCTACAACAACAGTACCGTAGTTTCTGTAGTAAGAATTTATTGTCAGTTTAACCAGTCTTGAGCATCGACCTCTCTACAACAACAGTACCGTAGTTTCTGTAATAAGAATGTACTGTCAGTTTAACCTTTTACGAATAACAACCTCTCTACCTCTCTGTTTTTTTGCCTGGAGATTGTCGTAAAGAAACTTCCCATCTTCAGTCTGTGCGCTTTTAACTTCATCTGCAGATTATTTATACTTGTTAATCGTCAGTAATAAAGATGCCGGTACCCTTCACCTTTCTTTAAGAATAAAAGCGCGTGTCAGCCTCGACTCGATGATAATCTGGCGTTTACCATTTTTCGTTTAACCAAGACGATGGGTGATATCGATGTCACTTCTATCTAGACTCAAATTCAATGACTTAAATTTTAAAAATGAAAGTTTTGTTACCTTTTATAGTTTTAATTCTTGGTATTAATCATACATTTATTGATACGAGACTATAATCCACGGACATGAACATCTTAAGACTTAAGCGTTAATACAGGAAAGGGGATACTATTTCATGTTGATATTACTATATGTAGCATCAGAATAGTTTTTGCTACTTTGCCAACTTCCACTTAATTACTCTTTCTTGGATTGTGCCAGCTGTCTTTGTTGTAAAGAAAAGGCAGTGTTTACATGGATAGAAGAGCGACAGCAAGTGAACAGTGAACGTTTCAAATAATAAAAATACCAAATTTATGTTTCTTGGCCGTGGTATGGTGGCCTTCTACAAGTGAAAACTGGTTTATAAAACGTCTTTAAAGGACAATACATGGCCATCATACTTAGCTACGCACCTGAAAAACGGTAATGCTCTTGTGCTCTAGTCTGTTATTCGCATGAATGATCTTTATTTCAGAGGTGGCCTTTAACACAGGCATGTGACTATATTTGTCTACCTTATAACTCTCATACGGTTTCTCAATTAATAACGTCCCGATTTTACATGCATTGTACTTAAATACGATAAAGCAAATCCTTTTATTTAAAATAGCCAGGAGCCGTTGTCAAAGTTTTGCGTAGGCAGCCGGTGTGAAAATCCTTTCATTAAACAGGCGCCGTTCGTTATCATAAAATTACCACTTCCAAAAAAACTTACTCACAGAAGTTAAGCTGTCCGGGACAATGATTTAAAATAATGAATGTTAAAATTCTTCTATTGTTGAGTATTACGAATAGAAAATATATTTAAAACGAGACGCTTATGCACGTTGCCACACTTGCCGAGTTTTGCTTTTCATGCTGAAAGTTTACGATGAACACAGAAATGTAGGATTTTAGCAAACACTTTCCGCTACATCGAGTTTTTTTCAACTAACGGTACTGTTCATGGATTCCATTGTTTCAGGTTGAATTTGCATAAGAGGCGCACAGGCCGCCGTTGTATGAACACGTAGGTAGCACGGGACGAGAATCGCGCACCTAGGAGCCGTATAGGTTGGTCACCAATATACATTAAAGTAATGTTCTTGACATAAAATGTTGCTATACAATCCTTAGTAATAAGTTCAAGACCTATGATCGCCTTGACTTCAAAGCTATGGAACTCAAAACACATCAAATTGTATGGTTAATACGTATGTAAAATTATTCAGAAATCTCTCAATGTATAACAAAGCTATAATGCTCCGGACACACAAAGTATTCCTATTAACGAGGTTTGCGCCTTAAGAGCCACCTTGATCTTCAAGCTAGAGAGCTGGGTGTGACATATCGTCTTGATCTGGTAAAAATGTGTATAAAAATATATCAATATCCCTCAATACTTACACAGTGCTTATAGGTAGCCACCTGGCTGTTTTGTGCAACTGTAAGGGGCAACAATGGTGTAGGTATCGATGCTGCAAATGTTGTCCCTATTAATATATAGTGCAATTTTCCTCCGTCTGAAAGCTACTTTCATGCAAGATTTTTCTCGTTTGATGTTCAGTCGTTACATGTACGCAACTACCAAATTAGATGGTTTTAATCCACCTTATAGGTTTCTGTGGCTGAAGCTAAAGTGTGAGGTAAACATCGTGGTTAACACCCCTTTTTTCGCCTTTTTTTCATATCATTTAAATATATCTTTAACATAAGTGTAGTCTTGAATGACGTGAAAGACGGAAACTCTTGATAAAAATTGGTTGTATTTGGTTAATTTTATTGACAAAACAGTACACAACACAGTTAATCATTGCAACCTGAAAAGTTATTTGAAAATTTGTCAATGGGTGTAGAAGTAAAGCTGCAGACAGACCGACATATAACGAGCAATCGCATAGCCCCCCTCCGATAGACTGGTAGAGGATATGTATGCTGAAGGGTGTTGAATGAAACTACATCTGAATCTTTAATAATATGTCATGATTCAGCACGACCTGTCAAATTTTATTTCTTCAAGTATAGCTTGTATCAAGAGACCACTCAAGTGATAAAAGACTTATAACTAAAACATATTTTGTTCTTAAATTATCATGTTGAGATAAAGTGGTTTCTTAATGCAAGTGGTCTCTCCAGAAAGTTGGATTGTACATACGCAATTATGTGAAGATCCAGGGACCTCCTATTGTCATGATAGTAAACCAATATGCGGAGTTTCAAGGCGCTTACTTATATTATAGGAATATTTGAAATAATACTATACTACTCAAAATTTGCCAAAGACCACCTGTTATTATTTTGGTTCAAATCACATACTCTGACGACAAAGTGACGTCAATATAAAGATCACAATTTCTTGACAGCACACATCAAAATGATTTTTTTTATATTCCTTAGTCAGACATAAATGTGACTGGAAATCAAGCTATAACTGGAGTTTTATACCTCTCATTGGAAGTTGTTCTTGTGTTATAGCCCTTGGCATTATGCAGGGAAAATCACATTCAAGTAATTTTCTGGTACAATCCAAGTCAACTGGTATAATCATTTTTTGAAATGGAAAATTTAGCTGTTTCATAGCCAATGTACACTTGCGCCGAAATTAAAGGCCTTTACGAGGACATATTAGTAGTAGCCATAGGTGACCCTTAGCACATTTTGAGTCCTCCTTTTTTTTGGATGGCAATGCTTCACACGATCAAGTGATATCATTACTTCAGATATTGTGAAATTGAGGACAAATTGTCCAGTTCATAGTTTTAGGAAATTCCACATTCTAAGGTAGAAGGGAACAGCTAAATAAGCAGAATACTAAAATGTTTCCTCACTCAAAAGTAAAGTTACTGCCTGTAGGTCCATCTCGTTCACTGTATTACAGATGGCAAGTGATCACAGTTCACTTAAGTGAGCTGATAAAATGCAACAAATACCAAACGCAAGTTCATTATTTTATTCATCAGATCTTTTTAAATTTAAACTCAAGCAATGCATTAAACCAAGAAGGGGCTTAACTTTGTCAAAATACATATCAGAGTTATGGGACTTACACTGCTGAGTATGTTTAATGACCTATGAAAGTTATAAAAAGTTTCAAAGTCACATATCCATTCTTTATGGAGATACAAGGACATGACACCAATGCCTGGATTAGTAGAACAGCTAAAAGTGGAAAAGTAAACATTATAACAGAAGTACAAAATACAAAACACATTTTAACAGAAGTACAAACTAATTTAAAGTAAAACCTAAATTTTAATTTCAAACGTACACACAAATGAGACATATTACCTTATATAAATTTTATGTCACTATAGTTATTTGTCCGACTTTATGACCCTATGCAATTCTGGAGCATCCAACAGTTTTTCTTTAATTTTACCCAGTGACCTAGTTTCTTGACCATGACACCAGGATTTCAAAAGTTCATAAAAATACTCTCTGGGCTTGCTGTTTAACATAATAAAGTTACATGTACTTGAAACAACAGCTGTCCATAAGACAGCCCAATCAAATATTTGAAGTTTCTATATATTATGTCACAAAAACAGCCACTCCTCTGGGGGCCTCGTTTCTAGAGCGATTAATTTTCTTCTAGCAATTTTGGTTAGAGGACATTTGATGTTGATTTTTGCCAAATAAAACTAAATTCTGAACACTGGTTCCAAAGAAGATTTTTAAAGTTTCTATATCATGTATATAAATTTTATATAAGGAAAACAGCCCCACTCAACTGGGGTCTCAATTTTTAATGGATTATCTTTATTTAAGCAATTCTGGTAGAGTCATTAAATTCTTACAACCAGCTTCAGAGAACAAGAATTTTTAAGTTTCTATAAAGAATATATAAGAACAAGTACTACAGGACACAACTCTGTTAGTGTTCCTCAGACAATCCAACTGAAACTTGCGTGGCCACATTTCCTCACAGTAGTAAACATTGCTACCAACTTTTATTCAAATACTCTACGCCATGTCATGTATATGGCTCAAGACAGACTCTTTCTATTTAGAATACAACATAAACAAAAAATATCTTTAAAAAAGATGGTCGGCGCAACTTGAAGTTTGCAAATTAAATGTGTTGTTCAATAAAAAAAATGCTTAATGTTACGACTGCCGGTCATTCAATTACGCTATACTACAGAAACCCCGAGATCACTGCGAAGTACGCTCCCACACAGCGCTTTGATTCCACTACAGTTACATTCATATGCTGCTGTATTACCCAGTATATTTTGATATTTGACCTTTTTAATCTTTCTACTATAACCAATGATTTAGTCGCAGTGAACGAAGAAGAAGACTGGATACAAATAACTCTATAGTGTGATAAGTCATAGACACAGTATTGTCTGTTTCAATATACGTAGTTCATCATTACTTATTGCATAAGTCGTGAACTCACACATCCATGTTAATAAACTTGTTACATAGCGATTTATCTGACTAAAACAATATAAACGTTCGCGACTGGTACATAAAACCAAGAAGGTCTTCTTAATTCCAACACCGGACAATTTCCCGTGGTGATGAATAACAACACTACTTAAATCTTGAAATACACTATACAAAATGTTAACCAATCTGCGTCAAGGTTACACATATTTTTTCGGTTGAAGAGAAATGGCGCGAAATTGCCTTGGTGGTTAACGTAAGATTTGATTGGTTTACAAAACACTGAATATGTAAGTAGCAAAACCATGTTAGTACGGCTGCGCCGAAAAAAGTACCAGGGGACACAACTAAAGTGTTGATCAGGCAATCTGACAGAAACTTGCAAAATCACATTTCCTTATAGTAGTAAACATTTCTACCAAGTTTTATTCAAATACTCCAAACCATATCTTATACATGGCTCCAGACCTCAAGGTTGTGAAGGCCAAAACGTAAATATCAAAATTTGCTTTGTGTTATTTTTTCTTCAGCATCCTTTTTTTTGCCTGTATCATATTATGAACACAATACTTCAGTTTGGTCCACTGAAATCTTGCAAGAAGTTCCTCCTTTCTTTGAATATTTATTATTTCTAACTTTCCTGGCACTTTGAACAGGTTGATGTGCTTTTCAAACATCTTTTCGACCATTCTTCTTTCCAATTCATAATTGAACTCTCTTTCTGCAAAATCATAATTACACCTTATTAAGTAATACTTAGTATTCAAAGTTCCCAAATATGCTGAGAACAAACTGAAATGCACCACTTGTATCAAGACATATTTTAGGTTTTCAAAACAGTCACTTTGTATGGAAACATGGCAGGTATATGATATTGTGGTTACCATTTCCAGTTCATTTAGTAAATGCATGGAAGCATATGCTTGGTAACATATAGATTGAGGAACTGCTTAATACTGCTAAAAAAGGCTTTTGTGAAGTGTATAAGCAGCCCGTATCTGTCCATGGTTTAAACCTAATCATAGCTTGGGACCTCGAAGACTCCAAATTAGGGCCAAGCTCTTAAGTATACATGTAATTTGTAAAGACTACTTCCTAATTAGTCAACTCCTACTCACTTAAGATTTAGGTATAAACCCTGCTGAATGCGAATACATTTGATTCACATGTCAGATGATATCAGGTGTTAAAGTGACTTCGATCCATTTCAACTGGTGGAGTTTAAGTAAATTTAACAGCTACCCAAGTGCGTAACTCTGTATTCTGATTGTTTTTACTTAGGTAAAAGTAAAATATTTTTTGTTAAACTTACGTTTTATCTTCTTCACTATTGTATGTGGTTCTACATCATCATCCGAGGTGTCAGATTTATCGGTATCATCCAAAACACCTAACAAAATAAAATATTAGAGTTCAATATTTTGTTATTGAAAATCCCGTTTACATTAACACAGTGAACATAAATTGTCCAACTGATCTGTTGACACACTTTTCATTCAGTTTTTTATTCAGTTTAAAGCCTCATTGATAACCTAGCTATTTTTAAACGGTTGCCTGGGTTCTCTAACTTGCCAAATACAGTGAGCATACCGAGGAGCATCCTTCTATGTTACTTGAATCAGTTCTTTCCAACTGATGCATTATTCCAGTATAACAATACCATTGAATTGTATTCAGTGTTTTGTACTTATCAATGATTTAGTCAATTTGCTGTGATATACATGTATTAGAAATCTGTACTGCATTTCGTTCTCATTTGATTAATATTTTACCCATATTGTTTGGACAAACCTCGTATATACACTTAAATGAAAAATAAATCTCGCTAGTAATGGCAAATATCCTCTCATATCTGACATTGCCTTGAAATTGGAAGCACTTCACTCACCTGACAGTGAGAGTTCTTTTTCTCAAGAGCTTTAAAATTAAGTTATTTAGGAGGTTTCCAATCCGCATCTTTCACATCATCATCAAAGTCTTCGACACTTGAAGAAGCACTTCTTTTCCCTAAATAATACACAGCTCAGCCAAACGAATTTTTCACAACATCTACATGATAGAAGGAAAATAGGCTTCCTTGATATAGTTTATAAAGATTAAATGCATGTGCCAAAGGTAAACAGAAAGTCAGACAAAACACAGACTAGACTTTCGTCTTGCATGTCCTCTCATTACGGTGAACATATGTGCCAAGTTATTTAAAAATCCCTCAAACGGTTCCCAATAAATGTAGCAGACAAAATTATGGTGACTAGAACAGTATTCTGACATTTGTCAGTCAAGTGTGACCTTGACCATTAACCATTATACGTGAAACCTGCTCTCTACAAATTTTCATACATATAACCCATGCCATAGATGTAACCACCCAGAATTAAAATTTCTTCAATTTAAAACATAAATTTATAACATTACCTTCCTTTCGAGGTCTCAGATCTGAAACAGTTGTCGAGTCATGTGGGTCTGTAGAATGTCATCTGTGATTTGATCCCCACCCTCATCATCATCTGACTGATCACTGTCTGGTTCAAAATCTACAGCAGAAAATATTATCGTGCAAATTCTATTAAAATTTAACTAGAGCCATCACTGAATGTGATAAATACCCTACTTCATCACCTAGATATGTCTTGAAGCATGCTCCACACAAGAAAAGTGCACGGTTGTAAGTGGCTGTTGACAAACAATCTCTTGCAGGCGCATCTACTCGTTCACTCCACTCGTCATCATAGTTTTCTAAGAATTGTGAGCATATTTTACGTGTGTATCCATCCCCTGTTTCATTTGCTTCGTTCCTTAGAATTTTGGCGCATTTTTTCAGACTGTGCCCACACTTAACCGCAAATGATGGGCTTCCATAGATTATTGTTTCCTTAACAAATCCCGCTTCACATTTCACAGCCTCAATGATTGTTTTCCATTTAGTTGCTTTAATACAGTCCGACAACTGTTTCAGAGAGGGGTCTAATTTATTTGCTCGGATGACAAATCTTCCTAACTCTTTCATTTTTTGTGCTATATGTTGGTGTGCATGTTGATGTTTTCCTGTTTTATCATACCTTCTTTGTCCAAATTCTAATATCAGTTGCAGCAATGTGATCATCCCTGAGTTTAGAAATCACATTTCTGTACAATTGGTCTGAACATTTGACTGGTAGGAGGAGTCTGGAATTACCAACCAGGCCATCACTTTTTACCTCTGTAGGTTTTGCAACACAGGTTTTGTGGTGTTTCCAAAGATCTCTGTCTACTATATATGCCATACAGTACTCACAAGGGAGGTACTTCAAACTTTATTTAGCTTGAATGGGTCTGTATTTAGGAATGATCATTCCACACCCTTGCTTTTTTACTTTATTATTGTGGGCATTGTTTCCTTTTGAAGATATTTTAATCCATGCCTTTCTTCTTTCTTTTGACCCTTTTTTCAAGTTACAATTTTGGCAATTTCAGGTTCGTCTGAATGTAATCCATGCAAATGCCTTGACATGTTTGTCGCTAGTTTCCCACAGTAAACACAGGCTTGTAATTTCTGACACCTCTTCTGTCCATAAACTTTTCTTGAGGTTTGTACAGTAATTTTCTTGTTTAATGTAAAAGCTTCAAAACCCAGCACAACAGAATTATCATCTTCGCTGTCGCATACACGTGTCTCATCATGTCTTAGAATAGGCTTTATTGCCCCATCCACAATGCGTTGGAAAATCCATTCCTTTCCCACACAACGATCTAAAATTGAAATGAAAAAATAAAACTGAGCACAGATGAAATATTAGTTGTATTTTAACATTATATATGTTGAATATACATTTGATGTCTCAACTAAACTGTACTTATCCTTGATAGTGATGAATACCCTCATATATAGCATTGATACATGAATGATTAACTCCAACCATATTGACAAGATCTGCACATCCTTGAGACCACGGTTACACAAATACTTAATTTAGGTGCATGGAGGTTACTGTGTTTTTTGGAAAATGTTATACAAGATGTTTGTTTCAAACGACTAAAAACAAGGCTAGCAAAAGTGAAGAATTACAAACAGTATGTATGTGCTACACACTGAGGACAGAGTAAAACTTGCTACTGAGGACAGTGTAATGTTTCAAATGAAGACACTGAACCACACATGAACTTATAGATATTAACTAGGAAAGTGTCCATAGGACACTATGGCATTCTGAAACAGTGTTAACCGCTGTCCACACTATGCTAAAAATACAACTGGAACAGTTTGATGGTACTTCTCTCCCCACTTCCACATACAGGTGAACACCAGACTCCGACAAGATTCTTGCATGAACAAAGATTAATACAATCTCTTATAAACAGCTATATGGATAATTGCTTGGCAGGACAAAATTTGCCTGACAGTGGTAATAAGAAATAAAGTTCAAAGTAGCAAACACATTTTCTAATTGAAAAAGGGTCAAATGTCTGAGAACAAATTAGTAATAGAACAGTTTAATACAGTTATGTAACTTGTCCAAGATACACTTTGAGTGGCAACACATTCATATTTATATAACTTTTTTCCCATGTTCATCAAACAGTGAGTAGGATGAACGATTTCCTGAGTCAAGGCCCAATGACCTTGACTTTTAACCCAAATATCAAGAGGGGCATCTACAAAAAAATATCAAGGTGTCTATGAAGTCTTAATACAATCGGTCATGTTACTGAGAAGTAATCATTTCTACGTATAAGCCCTATTATCTTGACCTTTGACCAACTACCTCAATATCCATAGGAGGTCATGTACTAAACCAACATGCCTATTAAGTTTGAAGACAATGGGCTCAGTCATTCTCAGATACTGTGACCTTGATCACTGAAATACTGCCCCGGTATCTATTAGAGTATTTTATAGTCAAAACCAAGGCGTCCATACCATTTGAAATTAACAAGCCTTGTAGTTTTCCACTTATTAATTGGAAACCGTTTTCCAAGTGAAAGCTCCTTTGACTACTGACCTTTGTAACAATAGAGGTCAGCCGTTGAAGTGTGCATATGAAGTCTAAGGACAATGGTTCCTTTTGTTTTCCAGCAGTCAAACTCTAAGCAGGGTTCCCTGTGACCTTATCTTACTGACCCAAATAAATACTGGTCTAGATCAAAAATACAAAGTTGTGTAATTGGCAACAGCTGTATGAAGATATTTGAAAACTGCTCCACACATGCAGAAGTTATAGCCTGGACATGAATTTGGGAATGGACTGACAAGATGGACAGACACACTGCAGGGCACAACCCTATAGTCCCAAAACCTGTCAATGAGAGGTAAGGGACTAATAAAGTAAACACAAACCTGATGTATGGATCTGATCATCAGCACAGACTATGACAGTATCCGGCCCTGGATTGATTGTTTCAATGCCCCCCAGCATCACCAGCAACTCTCTTACTTCCCCTGTATAACAATTACATATATTAAACACAATATGCATAACACCTTATAAAAATCACAACTATAAACAGGAAGCCACAGTCATGCCAACAGCTGCATACTAAACACTGACAAACACACAATGTAGTCAGAAATGGGAAGATAATTCAATAAAGATTTGACATAACTTGCCGCTATCAGATATCTTGAAAACATGTGAAACATGCAAAGTTTCACTGAGTTTCAAAATTATTCGTTGAGATACAATCTTCAATAGTAATCATACATTTGATGGACAGACAGATCAATCAATTACTGCCAGTTGCATACAGAAAATCACAATGAAACAGCAACATGCCTACTACTTCTGCCAAAACTGCCGAGATACATTTCTTTTATTTCACAACATCATAGTATAGCTTATGCTTCAGATTAGACAGCTTTTACACCTTGGCGGTTGTATTTTTTGATGACAGAAATAGAATGTTGTGGAGGGTCACCCAAGAAACATTTCTGTAAAATTATTTTGAAATCAGGGGGCCAGCAGTTTCTGACAAGATTTAAAAAAATTATTTTCCATTGCAATGGCATCAAGAGTTCTGCATGGATAAACTAGAATTTGGCAACCAGAGTTTTGCATGGATCAACTCGATTTGAAGGAATCTGATAAGGGACCATGCAAGGATATTGCTAAGAAGTTTCAGCACAATTGGCAAAGCAGTTACAGATGAGATGGCATTTGAAGCAAAATTTAGACAAAATACTGACACAGAGCAATCACAATAGCTTAAATCTGATCAGAATAACTTTAATTTCTTTCAGAAGAATTTAATACACCTTCTTTTATATCCATCCAATGTTTTCCTTTGAGCTGAAACTCAAATGGAGAGTACTTTTCTTTTTTCTAACCTCTCCCTAGTTTTCTACCATATTCACAACGTATGGTTCCTTTGGGATAAACAATATAATGACAATAACAATATAATGATAAGGCTCAACCTAGTTCATGGCAACATCTTAACTAGTCGTGGATACATAGGACAAAGATGTATCAATATCTGCACTATTCCACACACTACATGTATATGTACAATGTACTCCTTAATTTTATCACAATAACAATGGGCAATAACTCCACTAAAACATTCATATGAGAAATCCTTCCTTTAACTGTTCATCTGTTTACGCTTAAAAGAAATCTGCCCAATACAGAATGAGGAGTTTGTGTCCCAAGACTGCATATAAATACATATAGTGTAAAAAATTAGAAAGGGTCATAACTCTGGTATTTATGGTCGCATGAAAAATAACTTGTTTTACGCAGTGCGACACATCTATTTGTCATGGCTGTTTTTGTGTGAAAGTTTGTCATAAATCTGTCAGTATTAAGGTATCCGATGTACAATATAGGTTTCTGAACATTGCCCTAGTACATGTATCTGGCCATTTTTGGTAATTTTGAAATTATATTAAATTGCTTATTCTAAATGCTGCAATTATAAAGCACTTTATGTTTAATTATAAAAAAACTATGTCCAGACAAACATAATATTGATTCTTAGCTTTTGTTTAAAAAAATATAAAAGGAATGCGTGTGCAAAAATATTATGTCCTCATGATAAGATGAAAACATTAGGGTCGCTTTGTGAAAACCAGTCTTCCTAGCAGAAACAAGAAGACCAAATGATCCTGGGTGGCTCAAGTTTGGTCAAAATATGTCACTCCAAACTCAAATTATTGGTCAATGTCATTCCAAACTCTGTTACTGTTCTGAAACAATAATTCTATTTTTAGTAACAGTGCTTCTATTGTAAGTATCAGCAGCTTTGACCCCAAATGCAACATACCAAGGCTCATCACATTATCTCATTCCTAACAAATTGACAGTGTGCAGATACATTGTTGGGCACTTCAGCGAGATTGATTTGGATGTGAAAATCGTGCTTCAGGCATTAGTAAACTGCACAAAAGACAAAACAAACCACACAATTGTCATGTTGACATGTGGTAAATGAAGACTATTACTGTATATGTGTGTATTATCTAGGTAATAAATTAAACACAGAAATATTCTTCAGATAATGTTCTTTCCCAAAATACCAAACTGCTATATTGTCATTCCCAATGTTTCTAGCCACATTTACAAAGTAGTTATTAAAAATATTGCATACATTTTCTTGATCAGAAACTAAAACATTGCTTTCATTTAAAAAGACATCAGTGTGTTTTAAACAACCCTTGTTGGTTAAAAATGGTTTAACAGTAGGACAGAAACTTGCTGATTTACAGCCACCAACACATCTATCAATAAAATATGTGTTCATACTTTTCCTTTTTAAACTGGTACAAACAATTCTTTGTTTTCTAAAAAAATCCCAATTCTTAGATGTTCTATGTCTTTAATATTTATTTTGCAGCATTCTTTTCCTATAAATAGCAGATTTCAATTCCTTGTTCACATAGGGTAAAGGTTTGTTTAAGCACTTTTTCTGTTTCAAGGGAGCATGTTTGTTTGCAGCTTCCAGGAAAGCCTGACTAAACTGATCATAGTTGCTATTGGAATCATGAGACTTACAATCTAAATTGTTCACTGTACAATCCAAATCAGAATTAAAATGATCAACATCAACATGTTTAAAACTTCTGTAAGTACTATATCTTGGTTGTACACTGTTTACTTCTTCATGAAATTGAATACCTAATATATTGTGACAATGTCACTGAGAGAACAATTAAAATTAACAGTTGTATTTATCTTATTCTTTCTGTTTGTAAGAACAACATCTAGAAGTGAAGGTTTGCTATGTTTTGAGAAACAGGTTGGGTCCTTAATAAGGTTTTCAAGATCAAAAACATCACAGACTAAGTTCAGTGGTTGACATTTACCATCTTCCAACATATCAAAATTTAAATCTCCTAAAAGCATAATATTATCACAAGTATTTAAACTTTGTCTAAAACAGTAGCACAGTCATTTATAAAAGTTTCATGTTTCATGCCTGGTGGTTTGTAGGCTCCATAAATAACCAAGTTTGTCTTATCCACTTTGATCTCTACACAGATTGATTCAATATTTTGGAATTCCAAGTCTTTTTTTTCTTTCACCTGCAATATCCGACCTAAGGTACGCAATGAGACCACCACCATGGATTGTTCTGTCCGCCCTCCACATGTGAAAATTGTCAACTGCAAATTGTGAGTCTGGAAATGAATACATTGCATTCAAAGTGGAAAAAAGTGCATATTCTTTAAGTATATTAGGTCAATATAATCAACAGGTGAACTCTATTTTCCTCACTAATTGCATTTAAACAGTGAATATAACAAATTACATATGAATTTTAGTTCAATATACAAATGTATTCAAACATGAACTCTAATACACCAATTAATTGCATTTAAAGTGGTACATTTTGCATTTTCTTTAGGTACATTATATCCATATAAGCAACAGGTGAACTCTATTTTCCTCACTAATTGCATTAAAAATAGTAAATATAACACATTATATATGAATTTTAGGTCAATATAGTCACAATTGAACTCAAATATACCCATACATATTATTTCAAATAGGAAAATAGTGCATATTCTTTAAGTATATTAGGTCAATATGATTAGCAGGTGAACTCTATTTTCCTCACTAATTGCATTTAAAACAGTGAATATAACATACATGTATTACATATGCACTTGAGGTCAATATATTCTAACATGAACTCTAATACACCCATAAATTGCATTCAAAGAGGAAGAATGTGCATATTCTTTAGGTATATTAAGTCCATACAATCAACATGTGAACTGTATTTTCCTCAGTATTTGCATTCAAAATAGTAAATATAACATATAATAGTAAATATAACACATTATATATGAATTTAAGTCAATATATGCAACAATGAACTCAAATATACCCATACATTGCATTCAAAGTGGAAAAGTGTGCATATTCGTTATGTATAATAGGTCTATATAATCAATAGGTGAACTCTATTTTTCTCACTAATTGCATTCAAAACAGTGAATATAACATATCACATATGAATTTTAGTTCAATATATCCAAACATGAACTCTAATACACCAATAAATTGCATTCAAAGTTGAATATTTTACATATTCTTTAGGTATATTAGGTCAATATGATTAGCAGGTGAACTCTATTTTTCTCATTAATTGCATTTAAAACAGTGAATATAACAAATTACATATGAATTTGAGGTCAATACATTCAAACATGAACTCTAATACACCCATAAATTGCATTCAAAGTGGAAAATTGTGCATATCCTTTAGGTATATTAGGTCATTAACATATGAACTGGATTTTCCTCAGTAATTGCATTCAAATAGTAAATATAACACATTATATATGAATTTTAGGTCAATATATGCAACAATGAACTCAAATATACACATACATTGCATTCAAAGTGGAAAAGTGTGCATATTCTTTATGTATAATAGGTCTATATAATCAATAGTTGAACTCTATTTTTCTCACTAATTGCATTCAAAACAGGGAATACAACATATTACATATGAATTTTAGTTCAATATATCAAAACATGAACTCTAATACAGCAATAAATTGCATTCAAAGTTGAATATTTTACATATTCTTTAGGTATATTAGGTCAATGTGATTAACAGGTGAACTCTATTTTCCTCATTAATTGCATTTAAAACAGTGAATATATCATATTTCATATGAATTTGAGGTCAATACATTCAAACATGAACTCTAATACACCCATAAATTTCATTCAAAGTGGAAAATTGTGCATATCCTTTAGGTATATTAGGTCCATACAATCAACATATGAACTGGATTTTCCTCAGTAATTGCATTCAAAACAGAGAATATAACTTATTACATATGAATTTTAGTTCAATATATTCAAAAATAAACTCAAATATATCAATGAACTGCATTCAAAGTTGAATATTTTACATATTCTTTAGGTATATTAGGTCAATCTAATCAACAGGAGTACTCTTTTCCTCACTAAATTCATTTAAAACAGTGAATATAAATAATTTCATATGAATTTTAGTTCAATATATCCAAACATGAACTCAAATATACCAATACATTGAATTCAAAGTAGAAATTGTGCATATTCTTTAGGTATATTAGGTCAATCTAATCAACAGATGTACTCTATTCCTCACTAATTGCATTCAAATAGTAAATATAACACATTATATATGAATTTTAGGTCAATATATGCAAAAATGAACTCAAATATACCCATACATTGCATTCAAAGTGGAAATTGTGCATATTATTTAGGTATATTAGGTCAATCTAATCAACAGATGTACTCTATTCCTCACTAATTGCATTCAAAACAGTGAATATAACTTATTACATATGAATTTTTGTTCAATATATTCAAAATTAAACTCAAATATACCAATGAACTGCATTCAAAGTGGAACATTTTGCATATTCTTTAGGTATATTAGGTCAATAGAATCAACAGGTGAACTCTATTTTCCTCACTAATTGCATTTAAAACAGTGAATGTAACATATTACATATGAATTTTAGTTCAATATATCCAAACATGAACTCTAATACACCAATAAATTGCATTCAAAGAGGGAAATTGTGCATATTCTTTAGGTATATTAGGTCCATACATTCAACATGTGAACTGTATTATTTTCCTCAGTAATTGCATTCAAATAGTAAATATAACACATTATATATGAAGTTTAGGTCAATACATGCAAAAAGGAACTCAAATATACACATACATTGCATTCAAAGTTGAAAATTGGGCATATTTTTTAGGTATATAAGGTCTATATAGTCAATAGATGAACTGTATTCTCCTCACTAATTTCATTCAAAACAGTGAATATAACTTATTACATTTGAATTTTAGTTCAATATATTCAAAAATGAACTCAAATATACCAATGAACTGCATTCAAAGTGGAACATTTTGCATCTTCTTTAGGTATATTAGGTCAATATAATCAACAGGTGAACTCTATTTTCCTCACTAATTGCATTTAAAACAGTGAATATAACAAATTACATATGAATTTTAGTTCAATATATCCAAACATGAAGTCAAATATACCAATACATTGCATTCAAAGTGGAAAATTGTGCATATTCTTTAGGTATATTAGGTCCATACAATCAACATTTGAACTGTATTTTCCTCAGTAATTGCATTCAAATAGTAAATATAACACATTATATATGAATTTTTAGGTCAATATATGCAAAAATGAACTCAAACATACCCATACATTGCATTCAAAGTGGAAATTGTGCATATTCTTTAGGTATATTAGGTCAATCTAATCAACAGATGTACTCTATTCCTCACTAATTGCATTCAAAACAGTGAATATAACTTATAACATATGAATTTTAGTTCATTATATCCAAACATGAACTCAAATATACCAATACATTGCATTCAAAGTGGAAAATTGTGCATATTCTTTTGGTATATTAGGTCCATACAATCAACATTTAAACTGTATTTTCCTCAGTAATTGCATTAAAATAGTAAATATAACACATTATATATGAATTTTAGGTCAATACATGCAAAAAGGAACTGAAATATACACATACATTGCATTCAAAGTTGAAAATTGGGCATATTTTTTAGGTATATAAGGTCTATATAGTCAATAGATGAACTGTATTCTCCTCACTAATTTCATTCAAAACAGTGAATATAACTTATTACATATGAATTTTAGTTCAATATATTCAAAAATGAACTCAAATATACCAATACATTGCATTCAAAGTGGAAAATTGTGCATATTCTTTAAGTATATTAGGTCAATATAATCAACAGGTGAACTCTATTTTCCTCACTAATTGCATTTAAAACAGTGAATATAACAAATTACATATGAATTTTAGTTCAATATATTCAAAAATAAACTCAAATATACCAATGAACTGCATTCAAAATGGACAATTTTGCATATTCTTTAGGTATACAATCAACATGTGAACTCTATTTTCCTCAGTAAATGCATTCAAATAGTAAATATAACACATTATATTTGAATTTTAGTTCAATATATTCCAAAATTAACTCAAATATACCAATAAAATGCATTGAAAGTGGGAATTAGTGCATATTCTTTAGGTATATTAAGTCAATATGATCAAAAGGTAACTATATTTTCCTCACTAATTGCATTCAAAACAGTCAATATAAGATTATATATATGAATTTAACTGATATGTCATGTTGTATTTTTGGGGACCAGAGCATAACAATATTTCGAATGAGACACTGTAATTACGGCCTTCAAATTATTCAAGTAATCTGATCATATAGCCTAGATATCTGAAATTCTTATAAATTAATGAAATTTAAATACAACATTCTATTCAGAATCATTTAATACTTGAATCATGGTGTAACTATCTAATTTTGTGTGAATACATGCATTATTAGAAAAATAATAATACAATATAAACTGACCGATTAGGAATTTTGTTGAGTGTACATGTATAATGTGTTATATTTACTATTATGAATGCAATTAGTGAGGACAATACAGTTCACCTGTTGGTTCTATTGACCTAATATACCTAATGAAGATGCAAAATGTTCCACTTTGAATGCAGTTCATTGGAATATTTGAGTTTAATTTTGAATATATTGAACGAAAATTCATATGTAATAAGTTATATTTACTGTTTTGAATGCAATTAGTGAGAAAAATAGAGATCACCTATTGATTATATAGATCTAATGTACCTAAAGAATATGCACAAATGTCCACTTTGAATTCAATTTATGGGTATATTTGAGTTCAATTGTGACTATATTGACCTACAATTCATACATAATGTATTATATTTGCTATTTTAAATGCAATTAGTGAGGAAAATAGAGTCCACCTGTTGATTATATTGACCTAAAATACCCATAGAATATGCACACTTTCCCACTTTCAATGCAATTTATGGTATAGTTGAGTTCATTTGTGAATCTACTGACCTACAATTCATCTATAATAAATACAAGTTTTTCAATAAGTGTGCGTTTTGACATTTTAGACACCTGTAATCTCAATGGCCTGGCTCGCAAACTTTGAGGGGAAAAATCGTGAAGTTACATTTGTATCTGCGCATGGTGGACGGAGCTCCGAAAAACACGCCGTATGTTAAACATTTAACCGGTTCTCACTCGTTGGAAATAAAGAAAATACCCTCACTCGTTGGAAATAAGCACTTTGACCATATTATCCGGCTGTATTACGGTATTTGCGGGGCCGAATTGTCGGTCCTAGTTATTGTAATGCGAGGCGAAGTGTATATTAGAACCTACCTCTAGTTCAGTTTGAATACTTTGAAGTACAGTGAATATAAATTCGTTACATTTTTAGACAACCCTTCATTTAAGCATCTTATGATTTATACTATGAAATACAGAAGGTTAAAAGTGAACAAAAAGAAGAAAAGAACCATATAACCTTACAGCTTCAAACATGCTAAGGTTTTCTAGAAGAGTTATTAATTAACTTTAAAGATATGAGAGGGGTTTGAAAAAAGCAATCTGACACAAAATTAGATAGTTACACCATAATTCAAGTATTATATTAATTAATTAATATAGTTCAAATGTTGATTGTATGGACCTAATATACCTAAAGAATATGCACAATTTTCCACTTTGAATGCAATGTATTGGTATATTTGAGTTCATTTTTGAATATATTGAACTAAAATTCATATGTAATAAGTTATATTCACTGTTTTGAATGAAATAAGTGAGGAGAATACAGTTCATCTATTGACTATAAAGACCTTATATACCTAAAAAGATGCCCAATTTTCCACTTTGAATGCAATGTTGTGGCATATTTGAGTTCATGTTTGCATATATTGAACTAAAATTCATAAGTAATTTGCTATATTCACTGTTTTAAATGCAATTAGTGAGGAAAATAGAGTTCACCTGTTGAATATACTGACCTAATATGCTTAAAGAATATGCACAATTTTCCACTTTGAATGCAATGTATTGGTATATTTGAGTTCATTTTTGAATATATTGAACTAAAATTCATATGTAATAAGTTATATTCACTGTTTTGAATGAAATTAGTGAGGAGAATACAGTTCATCTATTGACTATATAGACCTTATATACCTAAAAAATATGCCCAATTTTCAAATTTGAATGCAATGTATGTGTATATTTGAGTTCCTTTTTGCATGTATTGACCTTAACTTCATATATAATGTGTTATATTTACTATTTGAATGCAATTACTGAGGAAAATAATACGGTTCACATGTTGATTGTATGGACCTAATATACCTAAAGAATATGCACAATTTCCCTCTTTGAATGCAATTTATTGGTGTATTAGAGTTCATGTTTGGATATATTGAACTAAAATTCATATGTAATATGTTATATTCACTCTTTTAAATGCAATTAGTGAGGAAAATAGAGTTCACCCTGTTGATGCTATTGACCTAATATACCTAAAGAATATGCAAAATGTTCCACTTTGAATGCAGTCAATTGGTATATTTGAGTTTAATTTTGAATATATTGAACAAAAATTCATATGTAATAAGTTATATTCACTGTTTTGAATGCAATTAGTGAGGAATAGAGTACATCTGTTGATTAGATTGACCTAATATACCTAAAGAATATGCACAATTTCCACTTTGAATGCAATGTATGGGTATATTTGAGTTCATTTTTGCATATATTGACCTAAAATTCATATATAATGTGTTATATTTACTATTTGAATGCAATTACTGAGGAAAATACAGTTCAAATGTTGATTGTATGGACCTAATATACCTAAAGAATATGCCCAATTTTCCACTTTGAATGCAATGTATTGGTATAATTTGAGTTCATGTTTGGATATATTGAACTAAAATTCATATGTAATAAGTTATATTCACTGTTTTGAATGCAATTAGTGAGGAATAGAGTACATCTGTTGATTAGATTGACCTAATATACCTAAAGAATATGCACAATTTCCACTTTGAATGCAATGTATGGGTATATTTGAGTTCATTTTTGCATATATTGACCTAAAATTCATATATAATGTGTTATATTTACTATTTGAATGCAATTACTGAGGAAAATACAGTTAAAATGTTGATTGTATGGACCTAATATACCTAAAGAATATGCACAATTTTCCACTTTGAATGCAATGTATTGGTATATTTGAGTTCATGTTTGGATATATTGAACTAAAATTCATATGTAATTTGTTATATCCACTGTTTTAAATGCAATTAGTGGGAAAAATAGAGATCACCTGTTGATTATATTGACCTAACATACTTAAAGAATATACACAATTTTCCACTTTGAATGCAACGTATTGTTATATTTGAGTTCATTGTTGCATATATTGACCTAAAATTCATATATAATGTGTTATATTTACTATTTGAATGCAATTACTGAGGAAAATACAGTTCAAATGTTGATTGTATGGACCTAATATACCTAAAGAATATGCACAATTTTCCACTTTGAATGCAATGTATTGGTATATTTGAGTTCAGTTTTGGATATAATGAACTAAAAGTCATATGTAATAAGTTATATTCATTGTTTTGAATGCAATTAGTGAGGAATAGAGTACATCTGTTGATTGTATGGACCTAATATACTTAAAGAATATGCACAATTTTCCACTTTGAATGCAATGTATTGGTATATTTGGGTTCATTTTTAAATATATTGAACTAAAATTCATATGTAATAAGTTATATTCACTGTTTTGAATGAAATTAGTGAGGAGAATACAGTTCATATATTGACTATGTAGACCTTATATACCTAAAAAATATGCCCAATTTTCAACTTTGAATGCAATGTATGTGTATATTTGAGTTCCTTTTTGCATGTATTGACCTAAACTTCATATATAATGTGTTATATTTACTATTTGAATGCAATTACTGAGGAAAATAATACAGTTCACATGTTGTTTGTATGGACCTAATATACCTAAAGAATATGCACAATTTCCCTCTTTGAACGCAATTTATTGGTGTATTAGAGTTCATGTTTGGATATATTGAACTAAAATTCATATGTAATATGTTATATTCACTGTTTTAAATGCAATAAGTGAGGAAAATAGAGTTCACCTGTTGATTCTATTGACCTAATATACCTAAAGAAGATGCAAAATGTTCCACTTTGAATGCAGTTCATTGGTATATTTGAGTTCATTTTTGAATATATTGAACTAAAATTCATATGTAATAAGTTATATTCACTGTTTTGAATGAAATTAGTGAGGAGAATACAGTTCATCTATTGACTATATAGACCTTATATACCTAAAAATATGCCCAATTTTCAAATTTGAATGCAATGAATGTGTATATTTGAGTGCCTTTTTGCATGTATTGACCTAAACTTCATATATAATGTGTTATATTTACTATTTGAATGCAATTACTGAGGAAAATAATACAGTTCACATGTTGATTGTATGGACCTAATATACCTAAAGAATATGCACACTTTTCCTCTTTGAATGCAATTTATTGGTGTATTAGAGTTCATGTTTGGATATATTGAACTAAAATTCATATGTAATATGTTATATTCACTGTTTTAAATGCAATTAGTGAGGAAAATAGAGTTCACCTGTTGATTCTATTGACCTAATATACCTAAAGAAGATGCAAAATGTTCCACTTTGAATGCAGTTCATTGGTATATTTGAGTTTAATTTTGAATATATTGAACAAAAATTCATATGTAATAAGTTATATTCACTGTTTTGAATGCAATTAGTGAGAAAAAAGTAGTTCACCTATTGATTATATAGACCTATTATACCTAAAGAATATGCACAATTTTCCACTTTGAATGCAATGTATGTCTACATTTGAGTTCATTTTTTGCATATATTGCCCTAAACATCATATATAATGTGTAATATTTACTATTTGAATGCAATTACTGAGGAAAATAATACAGTTCACATGTTGATTGTATGGACCTAATATACCTAAAGAAGATGCAAAATGTTCCACTTTGAATGCAGTTCATTGGTATATTTGAGTTTAATTTTGAATATATTGAACAAAAATTCATATGTAATAAGTTATATTCACTGTTTTGAATGCAATTAGTGAGAAAAATGGAGTTCACCTATTGATTATATAGACCAATTATACCTAAAGAATATGCACAATTTTCCACTTTGAATGCAATGTATTGGTATATTTGAGTTTAATTTTGAATATATTGAACTAAAATTCATATGTAATAAGTTATATTCACTGTTTTGAATGCAATTAGTGAGGAATAGAGTACATCTGTTGATTAGATTGACCTAATATACCTAAAGAATATGCACAATTTCCACTTTGAATGCAATGTATTGGTATATTTGAGTTCATGTTTGGATATATTGAACTAAAATTCATATGTAATTTGTTATATTCACTGTTTTAAATGCAATTAGTGAGGAAAATAGAGTTCACCTGTTGATTATATTGACCTAATATACTTAAAGAATATGCACAATTTTCCACTTTGAATGCAATGTATTGGTATATTTGAGTTCATGTTTGGATATATTGAACTAAAATTCATATGTAATAAGTTATATTCACTGTTTTGAATGCAATTAGTGAGGAATAGAGTACATCTGTTGATTAGATTGACATAATATACCTAAAGAACATGCACAATTTCCACTTTGAATGCAATGTATGGGTATATTTGAGTTCATTTTTGCATATATTGACCTAAAATTCATATATAATGTGTTATATTTACTATTTGAATGCAATTACTGAGGAAAAACAGTTCAAATGTTGATTGTATGGACCTAATATACCTAAAGAATATGCACAATTTTCCACTTTGAATGCAATGTATTCGTATATTTGAGTTCATGTTTGGATATATTGAACTAAAATTCATATGTAATTTGTTAAATTCACTGTTTTAAATGCAAGTAGTGAGGAAAATAGAGTTCACCTGTTGATTATATTGACCTAATATACCTAAAGAAGATGCAAAATGTTCCACTTTGAATGCATTTCATTGGTATATTTGAGTTCATTTTTGAATATACTGAACTAGAATACATATGTAATAAGTTATATTCACTGTTTTGAATGAAATTAGTGAGGAGAATACAGTTCATCTATTGACTATATAGACCTTATATACCTAAAAAATATGCCCAATTTTCAACTTTGAATGCAATGTATGTGTATATTTGAGTTCCTATTTGCATGTATTGACCTAAACTTCATATATAATGTGTTATATTTACTATTTGAATGCAATTACTGAGGAAAATAATACAGTTCACATGTTGATTGTATGGACCTAATATACCTAAAGAAGATGCAAAATGTTCCACTTTGAATGCAGTTCATTGGTATATTTGAGTTTAATTTTGAATATATTGAACAAAATTCATATGTAATAAGTTATATTCACTGTTTTTAATGCAATTAGTGAGGAATAGAGTACATCTGTTGATTAGATTGACCTAATATACCTAAAGAATATGCACAATTTCCACTTTGAATGCAATGTATGGGTATATTTGAGTTCATTTTTGCATATATTGACCTAAAATTCATATATAATGTGTTATATTTACTATTTGAATGCAATTAGTGAGGAATAGAGTACATTTGTTGATTAGATTGACCTAATATACCTAAAGAATATGCACAATTTCCACTTTGAATGCAATGTATTGGTATATTTGAGTTCATATTTGGATATATTGAATTAAAATTCATATGTAATTTGTTATATTCACTGTTTTAAATGCAATTAGTGAGGAAAATAGAGTTCACCTGTTGATTCTATTGACCTAATATACCTAAAGAAGATGCAAAATGTTCCACTTTGAATGCAGTTCATTGGTATATTTGAGTTTAATTTTGAATATATTGAACAAAAAGTCATATGTAATAAGTTATATTCACTGTTTTGAATGCAATTAGTGAGGAATAGAGTACATCTGTTGATTAGATTGACCTAATATAACTAAAGAATATGCACAATTTCCACTTTGAATGCAATGTATGGGTATATTTGAGTTCATTTTTGCATATATTGACCTAAAATTCATATATAATGTGTTATATTTACTATTTGAATGCAATTACTGAGGAAAAACAGTTCAAATGTTGATTGTATGGACCTAATATACTTAAAGAATATGCACAATTTTCCACTTTGAATGCAATGTATTGGTATATTTGAGTTCATGTTTGGATATATTGAACTATAATTCATATGTAATTTGTTATATTCACTGTTTTAAATGCAATTAGTGAGGAAAATAGAGTTCACCTGTTGATTATATTGACCTAATATACCTAAAGAAGATGCAAAATGTTCCACTTTGAATGCAGTTCATTGGTATATTTGAGTTCATTTTTGAATATACTGAACTAAAATTCATATGTAATAAGTTACATTCACTGTTTTGAATGAAATTAGTGAGGAGAATACAGTTCATCTATTGCTATATAGACCTTATATACCTAAAAAATATGCCCAATTTTCAACTTTGAATGCAATGTATGGGTATATTTGAGTTCATTTTTGCATATATTGACCTACAAATTCATATATAATGTGTTATATTTACTATTTGAATGCAATTACTGAGGAAAATACAGTTCAAATGTTGATTGTATGGACCTAATATACCTAAAGAATATGCACAATTTTCCACTTTGAATGCAATGTATTGGTATATTTGACTTCATGTTTGGATATATTGAACTAAAATTCATATGTAATTTGTTATATTCACTGTTTTAAATGCAATTAGTGAGGAAAATAGAGTTCACCTGTTGATTATATTGACCTAATATACCTAAAGAAGATGCAAAATGTTCCACTTTGAATGCAGTTCATTGGTATATTTGAGTTCATTTTTCAATATATTGAACTAAAATTCAAATGTAATAAGTTATATTCACTGTTTTGAATGAAATTAGTGAGGAGAATACAGTTCATCTATTGACTATATAGACCTTATATACCTAAAAAATATGCCCAATTTTCAACTTTGAATGCAATGTATGTGTATATTTGAGTTCCTTTTTGCATGTATTGACCTAAACTTCATATATAATGTGTTATATTTACTATTTGAATGCAATTACTGAGGAAAATAATACAGTTCACATGTTATATGGACCTGATATACCTAAAGAATGTGCACAATTTCCCTCTTTGAATGCAATTTATTGGTGTATTAGAGTTCATGTTTGGATATATTGAACTAAAATTCATATGTTATATGTTATATTCACTGTTTTAAATGCAATTAGTGAGGAAAATAGAGTTCACCTGGTGATTCTATTGACCTAATATACCTAAAGAATATGCAAAATGTTCCACTTTGAATGCAGTTCATTGGTATATTTGAGTTTAATTTTGAATATATTGAACAAAAATTCATATGTAATAAGTTATATTCACTGTTTTGAATGCAATTAGTGAGGAATAGAGTACATCTGTTGATTAGATTGACCTAATATACCTAAAGAATATGCACAATTTCCACTTTGAATGCAATGTATGGGTATATTTGAGTTCATTTTTGCATATATTGACCTAAAATTCATATATAATGTGTTATATTTACTATTTAAATGCAATTACTGAGGAAAAACAGTTCAAATGTTGATTGTATGGACCTAATATACCTAAAGAATATGCACAATTTTCCACTTTGAATGCAAGGTATTGGTATATTTGAGTTCATGTTTGGATATATTGAACTAAAATTCATATGTAATAAGTTATATTCACTGTTTTGAATGCAATTAGTGAGGAATAGAGTACATCTGTTGATTAGATTGACCTAATATACCTAAAGAATATGCACAATTTCCACTTTGAATGCAATGTATGGGTATATTTGAGTTCATTTTTGCATATATTGACCTAAAATTCATATATAATGTGTTATATTTACTATTTGAATGCAATTACTGAGGAAAATACAGTTCAAAAGTTGATTGTATGGACCTAATGTACCTAATGAATATGCACAATTTTCGACTTTGAATGCAGTTCATTGGTATATTTGAGTTTAATTTTGAATATATTGAACAAAAATTCATATGTAATAAGTTATATTCACTGTTTTGAATGCAATTAGTGAGGAATAGTGTACATCTGTTGATTCGATTGACCTAATATACCTAAAGATTATGCACAATTTCCACTTTGAATGCAATGTATGGGTATATTTTAGTTCATTTTTGCATATATTGACCTAAAATTCATATATAATGTGTTATATTTACAAATATGTTGATTGTATGGACCTAATATACCTAAAGAATATGCACAATTTTCCACTTTGAATGCAATTTATGGGTGTATTAGAGTTCATGTTTGAATATATTGACCTACAATTCATACATGATGTATTATATTTACTATTTTAAATGCAATTAGTGAGGAAAATAGAGTCCACCTGTTGATTTTATTGACCTAAAATACCCAAAGAATATACACAATTTCCCACTTTCAATGCAGTTTATGGTATAGTTGAGTTCATTTGTGAATCTACTGACCTACAATTCATCTATAATAAATACAAGTATTTCAATAAGTGTGCGTTTTGACATTTTAGACACCTGTAATCTCAATGACCTGGCTCGCAAACTTTGAGGGGAAAAATCGTGAAGTTACATTTGTATCTGCGCATGACGGACGGAGTTCCGAAAAACACGCCGTATGTTAAACATTTAACCGGTTCTCACTCGTTGGAAATAAAGAAAATACCCTCACTCGTTGGAAATAAACACTTTGACCATATTATCCGGCTGTATTACGGTATTTGCGGGGCCGAATTGTCGGTCCTAGTTATTGTAATGCAAGGCGAAATGTATATTAGAACCTACCTCTAGTTCTGTTTGAATACTTTGAAGTACAGTGAATATAAATTCGTTACATTTTTAGACAACCCTTCATTTAAGCATCATATGATTTATACTATGAAATACAGAAGGTTAAACGTGAACAAAAAGAAGAACCATATAACCTTACAGCTTCAAACATGCTTAGGTTTTCTAGAAGAGTTATTAATTAACTTTAAAGATATGAGATGGGTTTGAAAAAAGCAATCTGACACAAAACTAGATAGTTACACCATAATTCAAGTATTAAATGATTCTGAATAGAATGTTGTATTTAAATTTCATTAATTAATAAGAATTTCAGATATCTAGGCTATATGATCAGATTACTTGAATAATTTGAAGGCCGTAATTACAGTGTCTCATTCGAAATATTGTTATGCTCTGGTCCCCAAAAATACAACATGACATATCAGTTAAATTCATATATATAATCTTATATTTACTGTTTTGAATGCAATTAGTGAGGAAAATATAGTTCACCTTTTGATTCTTTGACTTAATATACCTAAAGAATATGCACTAAGTCCCACTTTCAATGCATTTTATTGGTATATTTGAGTTCATTTTGCAATATATTGAACTAAAATTCAAATATAATGTGTTATATGTACTATTTTGAATGCACTTACTGAGGAAAACAGAGTTTACATGTTGATTGTATAGACTTAATGTACCTAAAGAATATGCACAATTTTCCACTTTGAATGCAATTTATGGGTGTATTAGAGTTCATGTTTGAATACATTGAACTAAAATTCATATGTAATATGTTATATTCACTGTTTTAAATGCAATTAGTGAGGAAAATAGAGTTCACCTGTTGATTATATTGACCTAATATACCTAAAGAAGATGCAAAATGTTCCACTTGAATGCAGTTCATTGGTATATTTGAGTTCATTTTTGAATATATTGAACTAAAATTCATATGTAATAAGTTATATTCACTGTTTTGAATGAAATTAGTGAGGAGAATACAGTTCATCTATTGACTATATAGACCTTATATACCTAAAAAATATGCCCAATTTTCAACTTTGACTGCAATGTATGTGTATATTTGAGTTCCTTTTTGCATGTATTGACCTAAACTTCATATATAATGTGTTATATTTACTATTTGAATGCAATTACTGAGGAAAATAATACAGTTCACATGTTGATTGTATGGACCTAATATACCTAAAGAATATGCACAATTTCCCTCTTTGAATGCAATTTATTGGTGTATTAGAGTTCATGTTTGGATATATTGAACTAAAATTCATATGTAATATGTTATATTCACTGTTTTAAATGCAATTAGTGAGGAAAAAAGAGTTCACCTGTTGATGCTATTGACATAATATACCTAAAGAAGATGCAAAATGGTCCACTTTGAATGCAGTTCATTGGTTAATGTGAGTTTAATATTGAATATATTGAACAAAAATTCATATGTAATAAGTTATATTCACTGTTTTGAATGCAATTAGTGAGGAATAGAGTACATCTGTTGATTAGATTGACCTAATATACCTAAAGAATATGCACAATTTCCACTTTGAATGCAATGTATGGGTATATTTGAGTTCATTTTTGAATATATTGAACTAAAATTCATATGTAATAAGTTATATTCACTGTTTTGAATGAAATTACTGAGGAAAATACAGTTCACATGTTAATTGTATGGACCTAATATACCTTAAGAATATGCACAATGTTCCACTTTGAATGCAATGTATTGGTATATTTGAGTTCATGTTTGGATATATTGAACTAAAATTCATATGTAATTTGTTATATTCACTGTTTTAAATGCAATTAGTGAGGAAAATAGAGTTCACCTGTTGATTATATTGACCTAATATACCTAAAGAAGATGCAAAATGTTCCACTTTGAATGCAGTTCATTGGTATATTTGAGTTTAATTTTTAATATATTGAACAAAAATTCATATGTAATAAGTTATATTCACTGTTTGGAATGAAATTAGTGAGGAGAATACAGTTCATCTATTGACTATATAGACCTTATATACCTAAAATATATGCCCAATTTTCAACTTTGAATGGAATGTATGTGTATATTTGAGTTCCTTTTTGCATGTATTGACCTAAACTTCATATATAATGTGTTATATTTACTATTTGAATGCAATTACTGAGGAAAATAATACAGTTCACATGTTGATTGTATGGACCTAATATACCTAAAGAATATGCACAATTTCCCACTTTGAATGCAATTTATTGGTGTATTAGAGTTCATGTTTGAATATATTGAACTAAAATTCATATGTAATATGTTATATTCACTGTTTTAAATGCAATTAGTGAGGAAAATAGAGTTCACCTGTTGATTCTACTGACCTAATATACCTAAAGAAGATGCAAAATGTTCCACTTTGAATGCAGTTCATTGGTATATTTGAGTTTAATTTTGAATATATTGAACAAAAATTCATATGTAATAAGTTATATTCACTGTTTTGAATGCTATTAGTGAGGAATAGAGTACATCTGTTGATTAGATTGACCTGATATACCTAAAGAACATGCACAATTTCCACTTTGAATGCAAAGTATGGGTATATTTGAGTTCATTTTTGCATATATTGACCTAAAATTCATATATAATGTGTTATATTTACTGTTTTGAATGAAATTAGTGAGGAGAATACAGTTCATCTATTGACTATATAGACCTTATATACCTAAAAAATATTCCCAATTTTCAACTTTGAATGCAATGTATGTGTATATTTGAGTTCCTTTTTGCATGTATTGACCTAAAATGCATATATAATGTGTTATATTTACTATTTTAATGCAATTACTGAGGAAAATACAGTTTAAATGTTGATTGTATGGACCTAATATACCTAAAGAATATGCACAATTTTCCGCTTTGAATGCAATGTAATGGTATATTTGAGTTCATGTTTGGATATAATGAACTAATATTCATATGTTATAAGTTATATTCACTGTTTTGAATGCAATTAGTGAGGAATAGAGTACATCTGTTGATTAGATTGACCTAGAATACCTAAAGAATATGCACAATTTCCACTTTGAATGCAATGTATGGGTATATTTGAGTTCATTTTTGCATATATTGACCTAAAATTCATATATAATGTGTTATATTTAGTATTTGAATGCAATTAGTGAGGAAAATACAGTTCAAATGTTGATTGTATGGACCTAATGTACCTAAAGAATATGCACAATTTTCCACTTTGAATGCAATGTATTGGTATATTTGAGTTCATATTTGGATATAATGAACTAAAATTCATATGTTATAAGTTATATGCACTGTTTTGAATGCAATTATTGAGGAATAGAGTACATCTGTTGATTAGATGGACCTAATATACCTAAAGAATATGCACAACTTCCCACTTTGAATGCAATGTATTGGTATATTTTAGTTCATGTTTGGATATATTGAACTAAAATTCATATGTAATTTGTTATATCCACTGTTTTAAATGCAATTAGTGAGGAAAATAGAGATCACCCGTTGATTATATTGAACTAATATACTTAAAGAATATGCACAATTTTCCACTTTGAATGCAACGTATTGGTATATTTGAGTTCATTTTTGAATATATTGAACTAAAATTCATATGTAATAAGTTATATTCACTGTTTTGAATGCAATTAGTGAGGAATAGTGTACATCTGTTGATTAGATTGACCTAATATACCTAAAGTATATGCACAATTTCCACTTTGAATGCAATGTATGGGTATATTTGAGTTCATTTTTGAATATATTGAACTAAAATTCATATATTATATGTTATATTTACTATTTGAATGCAATTACTGAGGAAAATACAGTTCAAATGTTGATTGTGTGGACCTAATATACCTAAAGAATATGCACAATTTTCCACTTTGAATGCAATGTATTGGTATATTTGAGTTCATGTTTGGATATAATGAACTAAAATTCATATGTAATTTGTTATATTCACTGTTTTAAATGCAATTAGTGAGGAAAATAGAGTTCACCTGTTGATTATATTGACCTAATATACCTAAAGAAGATGCAAAATGTTCCACTTTGAATGCAGTTCATTGGTATATTTGAGTTCATTTTTGAATATTCTGAACTAAAATTCATATGTAATAAGTTATATTCACTGTTTTGAATGCAATTAGTGAGGAATAGAGTACATCTGTTGATTAGATTGACCTAATATACCTAAAGAATATGCACAATTTCCACTTTGAATGCAATGTATGTGTATATTTGAGTTCATTTTTGAATATATTGAACTAAAATTCATAATTAATATGTTATATTTACTATTTGAATGCAATTACTGAGGAAAATACAGTTCAAATGTTGATTGTATGGACCTAATATACCTAAAGAATATGCACAATTTTCCACTTTGAATGCAATGTATTGGTATATTTGAGTTCATGTTTGGATATAATGAACTAAAATTCATATGTAATAAGTTATATTCACTGTTTTGAATGCAATTAGTGAGGAATAGAGTACATCTGTTGATTACATTGACCTAATATACCTAAAGAAGATGCAAAATGTTCCACTTTGAATGCAGTTCATTGGTATATTTGAGTTTAATTTTGAATATATTGAACAAAAATTCATATGTAATAAGTTATATTCACTGTTTTTAATGCAATTAGTGAGGAATAGAGTACATCTGTTGATTAGATTGACCTAATATACCTAAAGAACATGCACAATTTCCACTTTGAATGCAATGTATGGGTATATTTGAGTTCATTTTTGCATATATTGACCTAAAATTCATATATAATGTGTTATATTTACTATTTGAATGCAATTACTGAGGATAATACAGTTCAAATGTTGATTGTATGGACCTAATATACCTAAAGAATATGCACAATTTTCCAATTTGAATGCAATGTATTGGTATATTTGAGTTCATGTTTGGATATAATGAACTAAAATTCATATGTAATAAGTTATATTCACTGTTTTGAATGCAATTAGTGAGGAATAGAGTGCATCTGTTGATTAGATTGACCTAATATACCTAAAGAATATGCACAATTTCCACTTTGAATGCAATGTATGGGTATATTTGAGTTCATTTTTGCATATATTGACCTAAAATTCATATATAATGTGTTATATTTACTATTTGAATGCAATTACTGAGGAAAATACAGTTCAAAAGTTGATTGTATGGACCTAATGTACCTAAAGAATATGCACAATTTTCGACTTTGAATGCAGTTCATTGGTATATTTGAGTTTAATTTTGAATATATTGAACAAAAATTCATATGTAATAAGTTATATTCACTGTTTTGAATGCAATTAGTGAGGAATAGTGTACATCTGTTGATTCGATTGACCTAATATACCTAAAAAACATGCACAATTTCCACTTTGAATGCAATGTATGGGTATATTTGAGTTCATTTTTGCATATATTGACCTAAAATTCATATATAATGTGTTATATTTACTATTTGAATGCAATTACTGAGGATAATACAGTTCAAATGTTGATTGTATGGACCTAATATACCTAAAGAATATGCACAATTTTCCACTTTGAATGCAATGTATTGGTATATTTGAGTTCATGTTTGGATATAATGAACTAAAATTCATATGTAATAAGTTATATTCACTGTTTTGAATGCAATTAGTGAGGAATAGAGTACATCTGTTGATTAGATTGACCTAATATACCTAAAGAATATGCACAATTTCCACTTTGAATGCAATGTATGGGTATATTTGAGTTCATTTTTGCATATATTGACCTAAAATTCATATATAATGTGTTATATTTACTATTTGAATGCAATTACTGAGGAAAATACAGTTCAAAAGTTGATTGTATGGACCTAATGTACCTAAAGAATATGCACAATTTTCGACTTTGAATGCAGTTCATTGGTATATTTGAGTTTAATTTTGAATATATTGAACAAAAATTCATATGTAATAAGTTATATTCACTGTTTTGAATGCAATTAGTGAGGAATAGTGTACATCTGTTGATTCGATTGACCTAATATACCTAAAGAACATGCACAATTTCCACTTTGAATGCAATGTATGGGTATATTTTAGTTCATTTTTGCATATATTGACCTAAAATTCATATATAATGTGTTATATTTACAAATATGTTGATTGTATGGACCTAATATACCTAAAGAATATGCACAATTTTCCACTTTGAATGCAATTTATGGGTGTATTAGAGTTCATGTTTGAATATATTGACCTACAATTCATACATGATGTATTATATTTACTATTTTAAATGCAATTAGTGAGGAAAATAGAGTCCACCTGTTGATTTTATTGACCTAAAATTCCCAAAGAATATACACAATTTCCCACTTTCAATGCAGTTTATGGTATAGTTGAGTTCATTTGTGAATCTACTGACCTACAATTCATCTATAATAAATACAAGTATTTCAATAAGTGTGCGTTTTGACATTTTAGACACCTGTAATCTCAATGACCTGGCTCGCAAACTTTGAGGGGAAAAATCGTGAAGTTACATTTGTATCTGCGCATGACGGACGGAGCTCCGAAAAACACGCCGTATGTTAAACATTTAACCGGTTCTCACTCGTTGGAAATAAAGAAAATACCCTCACTCGTTGGAAATAAACACTTTGACCATATTATCCGGCTGTATTACGGTATTTGCGGGGCCGAATTGTCGGTCCTAGTTATTGTAATGCAAGGCGAAATGTATATTAGAACCTACCTCTAGTTCTGTTTGAATACTTTGAAGTACAGTGAATATAAATTCGTTACATTTTTAGACAACCCTTCATTTAAGCATCTTATGATTTATACTATGAAATACAGAAGGTTAAACGTGAACGAAAAGAAGAACCATATAACCTTACAGCTTCAAACATGCTTAGGTTTTCTAGAAGAGTTATTAATTAACTTTAAAGATATGAGATGGGTTTGAAAAAAGCAATCTGACACAAAACTAGATAGTTACACCATAATTCAAGTATTAAATGATTCTGAATAGAATGTTGTATTTAAATTTCATTTATTAATAAGAATTTCAGATATCTAGGCTATATGATCAGATTACTTGAATAATTTGAAGGCCGTAATTACAGTGTCTCATTCGAAATATTGTTATGCTCTGGTCCCCAAAAATACAACATGACATATCAGTTAAATTCATATATATAATCTTATATTTACTGTTTTGAATGCAATTAGTGAGGAAAATATAGTTCACCTTTTGATTCTTTGACTTAATATACCTAAAGAATATGCACTAAGTCCCACTTTCAATGCATTTTATTGGTATATTTGAGTTCATTTTGCAATATATTGAACTAAAATTCAAATATAATGTGTTATATGTACTATTTTGAATGCACTTACTGAGGAAAACAGAGTTTACATGTTGATTGTATAGACTTAATGTACCTAAAGAATATGCACAATTTTCCACTTTGAATGCAATTTATGGGTGTATTAGAGTTCATGTTTGAATACATTGAACTAAAATTCATATGTAATATGTTATATTCACTGTTTTAAATGCAATTAGTGAGGAAAATAGAGTTCACCTGTTGATTATATTGACCTAATATACCTAAAGAAGATGCAAAATGTTCCACTTGAATGCAGTTCATTGGTATATTTGAGTTCATTTTTGAATATATTGAACTAAAATTCATATGTAATAAGTTATATTCACTGTTTTGAATGAAATTAGTGAGGAGAATACAGTTCATCTATTGACTATATAGACCTTATATACCTAAAAAATATGCCCAATTTTCAACTTTGACTGCAATGTATGTGTATATTTGAGTTCCTTTTTGCATGTATTGACCTAAACTTCATATATAATGTGTTATATTTACTATTTGAATGCAATTACTGAGGAAAATAATACAGTTCACATGTTGATTGTATGGACCTAATATACCTAAAGAATATGCACAATTTCCCTCTTTGAATGCAATTTATTGGTGTATTAGAGTTCATGTTTGGATATATTGAACTAAAATTCATATGTAATATGTTATATTCACTGTTTTAAATGCAATTAGTTAGGAAAAAAGAGTTCACCTGTTGATGCTATTGACATAATATACCTAAAGAAGATGCAAAATGGTCCACTTTGAATGCAGTTCATTGGTTAATGTGAGTTTAATTTTGAATATATTGAACAAAAATTCATATGTAATAAGTTATATTCACTGTTTTGAATGCAATTAGTGAGGAATAGAGTACATCTGTTGATTAGATTGACCTAATATACCTAAAGAATATGCACAATTTCCACTTTGAATGCAATGTATGGGTATATTTGAGTTCATTTTTGAATATATTGAACTAAAATTCATATGTAATAAGTTATATTCACTGTTTTGAATGAAATTACTGAGGAAAATACAGTTCACATGTTAATTGTATGGACCTAATATACCTTAAGAATATGCACAATGTTCCACTTTGAATGCAATGTATTGGTATATTTGAGTTCATGTTTGGATATATTGAACTAAAATTCATATGTAATTTGTTATATTCACTGTTTTAAATGCAATTAGTGAGGAAAATAGAGTTCACCTGTTGATTATATTGACCTAATATACCTAAAGAAGATGCAAAATGTTCCACTTTGAATGCAGTTCATTGGTATATTTGAGTTTAATTTTGAATATATTGAACACAAATTCATATGTAATAAGTTATATTCACTGTTTGGAATGAAATTAGTGAGGAGAATACAGTTCATCTATTGACTATATAGACCTTATATACCTAAAATATATGCCCAATTTTCAACTTTGAATGGAATGTATGTGTATATTTGAGTTCCTTTTTGCATGTATTGACCTAAACTTCATATATAATGTGTTATATTTACTATTTGAATGCAATTACTGAGGAAAATAATACAGTTCACATGTTGATTGTATGGACCTAATATACCTAAAGAATATGCACAATTTCCCACTTTGAATGCAATTTATTGGTGTATTAGAGTTCATGTTTGGATATATTGAACTAAAATTCATATGTAATATGTTATATTCACTGTTTTTAAATGCAATTAGTGAGGAAAATAGAGTTCACCTGTTGATTCTACTGACCTAATATACCTAAAGAAGATGCAAAATGTTCCACTTTGAATGCAGTTCATTGGTATATTTGAGTTTAATTTTGAATATATTGAACAAAAATTCATATGTAATAAGTTATATTCACTGTTTTGAATGCTATTAGTGAGGAATAGAGTACATCTGTTGATTAGATTGACCTGATATACCTAAAGAACATGCACAATTTCCACTTTGAATGCAAAGTATGGGTATATTTGAGTTCATTTTGCATATATTGACCTAAAATTCATATATAATGTGTTATATTTACTGTTTTGAATGAAATTAGTGAGGAGAATACAGTTCATCTATTGACTATATAGACCTTATATACCTAAAAAATATTCCCAATTTTCAACTTTGAATGCAATGTATGTGTATATTTGAGTTCCTTTTTGCATGTATTGACCTAAAATGCATATATAATGTGTTATATTTACTATTTTAATGCAATTACTGAGGAAAATACAGTTTAAATGTTGATTGTATGGACCTAATATACCTAAAGAATATGCACAATTTTCCGCTTTGAATGCAATGTAATGGTATATTTGAGTTCATGTTTGGATATAATGAACTAATATTCATATGTTATAAGTTATATTCACTGTTTTGAATGCAATTAGTGAGGAATAGAGTACATCTGTTGATTAGATTGACCTAGAATACCTAAAAAATATGCACAATTTCCACTTTGAATGCAATGTATGGGTATATTTGAGTTCATTTTTGCATATATTGACCTAAAATTCATATATAATGTGTTATATTTAGTATTTGAATGCAATTAGTGAGGAAAATACAGTTCAAATGTTGATTGTATGGACCTAATGTACCTAAAGAATATGCACAATTTTCCACTTTGAATGCAATGTATTGGTATATTTGAGTTCATATTTGGATATAATGAACTAAAATTCATATGTTATAAGTTATATGCACTGTTTTGAATGCAATTATTGAGGAATAGAGTACATCTGTTGATTAGATGGACCTAATATACCTAAAGAATATGCACAACTTCCCACTTTGAATGCAATGTATTGGTATATTTTAGTTCATGTTTGGATATATTGAACTAAAATTCA